>JACXGJ010006973.1:0-32259 GCA_016801105.1 Esox niger | reverse complement strand
GATTGCCATAACACTAACCTATCTATAACCATTTGGACTATCCTAACACTGGAATCAGATTGCCATAACACTAACCTATCTATAACCATTTGGACTATCCTAACACTGGAATCAGATTGCCATTACTCTATCCTGTCTACTACCATATACTGACATTCGAATCCCTCCCCAGCTAAATGCTTTACCGGAGGAGAAGCAACAGGAGATCCAAAAGGCCCTACACCTTTTCTCCCTGGGCAAGGGGCTCCCGAGGACCCTGGAAGAGGCCAGCAGACAACCCCACCCCTTCTGGGACACCCAGCCAGTCCCAAGTCTAGGTAAGGAACCTGTCAGGTGGTACGTGGTTCATTCAAGAGACTTAAAAAAGCTAAGAAAGTAGTGAACTGATATAAATAAGCAGTGCAACACAGAACCTCACATTTATCTCACTATTTATCCATATCTCTTCACCTCCACCTTTTTCCGATTCCCCAGTTGACGGCAATCCTATGACCCATGGTCCTATTGAGGTGGAAAAGCCCGTGGTACGGGAGGAGCCTTATAGTCTACCACAAGGGTTCACCTGGGCTCCTCTCCATCTGGGGGATCCAGTTGTGGTAAAGTAACCTTACTTGTATCTGTTTACTTCCTAGAGCCTTTTTAGACTATGCTTTTTATCTGGGTGCTCTCTGTCGAACGAGTGCAATATCCGGTGATGGTAGAATAGTTTCGGTGCCAGTGTGTGAGATGTTTTCAGTTGCTTCCCAACGACAATTGATGACAATATTTGGATTCTGTGTTCTAAAATGTCCTCCGATGCAAATCTGTCATCTCGTTCATCAAAACAAAACGATCGTAGTAAATAAACCCGACTTAAACAGGAGAAGTAACGCTAATGTTATGTTCAGTGGTCATTACATAATCAGCTTCCGCAAGCCGAGGTTGGAATAAGGCATCAACATTTTCAGGATTGTGACATTTGTTACTTTTAATTGTATTTTCATAAGATTGAAGGAGGACAATGTTACAATAGCAGCGGGACAAATTTGAACGACTGTCCTGGAGGGAGGAGCCAAGAACTATAAGCCACATTCTGTACTTCCTCATTTGATTCGATGCCATTGATTCACTTAATAAATATAATAATGCTTATAGTCTGCCTGCCCTTCTACCTAGTTAAGGGAGCTGAGTACTTTTCTAAATGAACACTACATGGAGGAAGATGACAACACGGGCAGGTTTGACTACTCCCCTGAGTATCTGCTGTGGTAAGTGACGTTTACAGCATTTAAATAGATCTTTAATATGGTCTGAACGATTCAACTGCACCACACGGGCCAGACATTTCTGGATTGGAACGCCAGTAAAATCACAACTCCAGGCTCACCCCCAACCCAGACCCCCTTTTCCATCTCTCTTAAATCAACCCCTTTCCCTAGGGCCCTGTGCCCCCCTGGTTGGCTTCCCCAGTGGCATTGTGGGGTGAGAGTGAACACCAATCAGAAGCTAGTAGGCTTCATCGCTGCTCTGCCAGCCAACATCCGGATATATGACACGTGAGTATTTTCCTTCTTACCCATCACCCATACAAATATAATTCACTCAATATTTTTTTTTCTTTTTAATCATTATATGTTATTACACATAATCAGAAACCTAGAAGAAAGGTGAAATCCTACAAAACATTGACCAAAACGATAAAACTTGATTCCCCCACCCCTTTAATGCTCGTGTGAAAACAGCAGACATTAAGCCTAGTATAGGACAAAGAATAAGGGTCAATGTAGAACCTCAAAGTGCTTTTTGTTCTACACTAGGCTAAACCTGTGTCCTAGAAACTGGCCCTCAAAGCCCCAGACAGAAGATTAGTGCATCATGTGTTTAATTCTGAAGGTGACATAACTGTGCCGAATGCTCTATATAGACAGAGAGCCTGCCAGAGGATATCAAATTTGTGTCAATTGTCAGTCAGTATAGATCAAACTCTCTCTAAATACACTATTTTGGATTTTTTTTTTATGAGAGTTGAAAACCAATTACTCCCATGATAATCAGCAGCAGGTCTGGGAACAATGGAATCCCTCAGACATTCCAAGAGGATCCCAAAGATTCCAGACCTGTAGCCTTGCAGGGTTGAGCGCAGGGCCTAGTGATGGGCTGCAATCTGTCGTTTCAGCTTGACACATAAAAGAGATGTGTCAGGGATAATCCTCTGTTATTTGGTTTTGTCTATTGTAATCTGTGTAGTCTTTAATTGCATAACTGGAGTTGACCCTATCTAGTTCCTTCTACCATTTTAGCCTTGAGGGTATCTGCTGAGGACTGATAGTGGATAGTGCTAGTAGATAGTAAAATACACATTTCAGAGAGCCAGTCCATCCTCCATCTTGAATTTCCAGAGTCACTTTTCTGCCTTTGAGTGGGTCAGTAATTAAATCCAGTTCCTTCTCAATAGGTTCTTTTCACAGACACAGTATTATTTGCATCCAGTAAAAGAATGCACTAGTTAAAATACAGTAGCATTACTTCATAAGCATTTGGTAGAAGCCCGCATAGCTTGGCAGTAGCTTGGCTGCATGACCCAATGTGTTCCCCGCAATCACTCGTTCCACAGAGAGAAGAGAATGGTGCGAGTGAACTTCCTGTGCGTCCACAAGAAGCTGCGCTCCAAACGGATGGCCCCGGTGCTCATCAGAGAGGTCACCAGGCGGGTGAACCTGCGGGGCGTGTACCAGGCAGTCTACTCCGCTAGCGGGGTGCTACCCCGACCTGTGGCCACATGTAGGTGGGTGCCACAATCACACAGTATCAACACACACACACACACATCAAGAATATGTACACATACTTTATAACCTACACATACATCTACAAGCACATGTACACAAAACCACACGCACACACCAAATTCACTATGGAAAACCGACGGCTCTGCCCAATCCGTCCCATGTGGTCATGTTGGCAGGTATTGGCACCGCCCTCTGAACCCACGGAAGCTGATCGATGTGAATTTCCCCCTCTCCGTCCTGACGGGCAACATGACCCTACAAAGGGCCCTGAAGCTTAACCGCCTGCCTGAGGTTTGTTTGTGTCTTGCGCCCCCATGTGGCCAATACCTGCAAGTACTGTTAGACCCATGGCAATACACTGCAATGGTCATTTAAATCCAAAACAAATAAAATCTCATTTGAAATTTAAAAGGAAATCCTCGAATCCTGCTCTTTTCTTTGTCGTTCAGGCTCCCAAAACTGCAGGTTTGCGGCCGATGACGAGGGATGACGTGGCCGGGGTATGTGAGCTACTTCAGGGCTACCTCGAAAAGTTCCACCTGACGCACATCCTGTCTGAGGAGGAAGTGGAACACTGGCTGCTGCCACGAGAGAATGTTATTGACACCTACTTGGTGGAGGTCTGTATCCTACATCCAATTAATCGGACAATCGTTGTTCTTCAGGCTTTGGGCAGTCCCGTACAACTGGAAAGATTTATTGTGCTATATCCTCCATATCAAGGGTATTCCCGTCTTACCCTAAGAGTCTGCTGGCTTCCTTTCCTCATCATTAATTGCACTCACCGGGTTTTCCAGCTCTGATAAGATGATAAGATGAACTGAGAGTTGCCTGGAATTGACTTCAAGGTCCAGTGTTGAGTTTCGGGGATGTACTGTATATAATCACAGAATAATTACTTTAAATGATTATCTCGAGCCTTCATACAATAGCTTTGTAGAACCATACTGATTGTGTTAGCTCGCAAAAGAATGTTTTCACCAATTGCATTTTCAATGCATTTTCTTGCGTTCACCAACTAACATACGCATCCCTGTTTCCCTGCTGTAGAGTTCTGGAGGTGTCCTGACTGACTTGGTGAGTTTCTATACTGTTGAGTCCAGGGTGATGAACCATCCGCTGCATACAGGGCTGAAGGCAGCCCACTCCTTCTGCTCCGTCACCACCTCCACCCAGCTGACTGACCTCATGGAGGACACTCTGGTCCTTGCCAAAGCTGTGAGTGTCTGTGTCTGGGGATCAAAATGTCTTGGGGAGAGTGTCTGTGTGTGTGTTTGTGTAAATCTGTAAATAAAGATTTGATTTTTGACTGAGTGAAGAGCATAGATGTTAGTGGCCTTAATTGCTGGTCTGTGTGATTCGGTCTTAGTTATACAATAGGGACAAAAATATCCCTGAAATGTGTTGAATCTGAAAAAGTTTTCTTTCTTGTTCCCATTTTCTTTTTTGCTTATGTGTTAGGTTTAGGGCAAAAGTTACAATTGGCATTAGGGTTAGAATTAGGGTTAGGCATTACAGATTAGATTTAGGGTCAGACTGTAGGGCTAGGTTACATTTAGACATACATTTTATGTTATTCAGGTTAGGGTAAAGGTAAGGTTTAGCATTCAGATTATTAAGCGTGATTTTTTAAGGGCAGTCAATTTTGTTGTTCCCATTTAGATAGTTACGTAAACATATTTGTGTGTGGGTGTGGGGGGATGTACTGGGTATTATCAGTTCCTCTGGCTAAATGTACTTACTCTCTCCCCCCCTTTCTCCTCTCCCCTCTATCTCACTGATTTAGAAAGGCTTTGATGTCTTCACTGTTCTTGACTTGATGGAGAACACTTCCTTCCTGCAGAAGCTCAAGTTTGGCATTGGGGAAAAGAGTAAACACTATTATCTGTACAACTGGAGATGTCCCTCCATGAGCATGGATAAGGTAACGAAGACATCACCA
The DNA here is from genome assembly GCA_016801105.1 of Esox niger. Taxonomy (NCBI): domain Eukaryota; kingdom Metazoa; phylum Chordata; class Actinopteri; order Esociformes; family Esocidae; genus Esox; species Esox niger. The sequence goes on along the minus strand of JACXGJ010006973.1, from coordinate 27,549 downwards.
CTAGTGTTTTATGAACCTACGTTTAATTGAATTGAAAGAAAAAACTAGGACGCACGGATTGAGCATGTCATCTGTAGGGTGTTGACTGAGTAAACAAAAAAGTTAAAAAAACGTTCTTGTTTTGGCAGGTTGGCTTGGTTTTCCCATAATGTCCATGGCCACGGATAGAAGAGGGTGGACTAATCATCAAACGAAAGCAGCAGTCAAAATGTTACCTTTGACCTGAGATACAATATGGCTAGTGTACAGGTCATTGTAATGCAAACTGACACTGACAAATAATATTACCTATACCACAGACAATATACACAAAAGATAGAAGTGACACAATGACACAAATAAAGAGCCCATAAGTAAAATGTATTGAAGATTTGAAGAGAAGTGTGTGTCAAAATGAATGTGGTTGACTGGTTTACTGCGGCTGAGATAGATTTTTGATTCTAGACCAAGTTCAGCATCTGAAGAAGAAAAAGAAAAGCATGTTAGAACAAATAGAACAGAAATGTCTGAGAATTCCAACGCATTCCATGTGTTGACTAAAAAGATATCACAGTTGGCAACAGTCTCCCTGCTGGCAGACCTGGTTGCGATGATGTCATTTTCTTTATCTTCGCGAACAACACGTCAATCAAGTGTTTTTATGAAGCCCCTTTCAGATAGGCAGTTGTTGCAAGGTGCTCATACAGCTCAACACCTCAACGAGCAAAATAAAACACATTAAGTAGCCCAGTAGCTAGGACAAATTTACAAATATCGTAGAGGAAACCTGGAGAGGAGCAGAGCTTCAAGGGGGTGGCCAGTCCTCTGGCTGTGGTGGATGAGATTAGAGCAGTCACGGCCATTCAGAGTCAATAAAAGTTACTAATATTTCATTAACTAAAGAGAACTGATGTCAATAAAACTAAACATGAATGAAACTCTCCCAACATGCACTTTTTTACATTTAGTCTCTTGACCATCTGCTTTTATAAAAAATCTGCCCGTTGCTACTCCTGAATGGTGCCTCCATTCAGTCACTGCCTTGCAGCTAAGAGAATCATTGTGAGACCAGGGTTCAAATCCCAATGGCGGGGTAGCTCCAGGATCCCACATAGGGCCATGAAAGTTTCTCTGGGTTTGTGACATTTGTAATCGAATATGGTTGTCTTCCATTATTGTGCTCTAGCACCTTGAACACTTGTGAGCTTCTTTCCTTCTAGCGTGTAAGGATTTGGGTCTAGACCTCTCAGAAGAGTCATAAGAACCAGAACAGCATTGGATATGATTCAGGAGATGCATGTAGAAACGTGACTGTATCCATTTAGTTGAATGGACTATACCGAGTGTATTCTGCTCAGATGACAAATACAATGTAAAGTGAAGAATGCTACATACCTTGTTGTGCTTTGCTGGTATGGCCTGTTCGGGGTACTTCGAAAGCCTGTTCACATAACCTCTTGTGATCTAGGAAAGATTGCAGAGGAGAGTGTTTGGATGTTGACTGGTATTCATCTGTGGTTGCAAGTTGGCAACGATATTAGTTATGCAATATTAGGTATGCACCCTCTACAGTCTGGCAGGTCTTACTTGGAAGTCAGCAAGCCATGTCTTGTGGTCGTACACTGACTTAGTCATGTTGATCTTCTTTAGAATGGCCTGGTTCTCCAGAGAAATCTTCACCAGCTCCCTGTTTCGCAGGTCTGCATTCACACTGGACATGCAATGGGAAATGTACCGTACATACTGTTTCAATCATTTAGCTGATGCTCATAAAAAAAAACATGGCAACAAAGAAAAAAAACTGGCCCCTGTTCAAAAGTCTGCATACCCTTAGTTCTTAATACTCGGTTTTTGCCCAGTTTAGCATCAATGACAGCATGCAGTCTTTTGTAATAGTTGTCTATGAGGCCCTGAATTCTTGCAGGTGGTATAGCTGCCCATTCGTCTTGGCAAAATGCCTCCAGGTCATGCAAAGTCTCTTGTCGTCTTGCATGAACCACACGTTTGAGATCTCCCCAGAGTGGCTTGATGATATTAAGGTCAGGTGACTGTGATGGCCACTCCAGAACCTTCACCTTTTTCTGCTGTAACCACTGGAGGGTCAACTTGGCCTTGTGCTGAGGGTCGTAGTAGATAGTCAAGCATATTTTGCTCCTTGAAATAACCACACCATCTTTTTCCAGAACTGCCTGTATTTCTCCTGAGGTTACTTACCTCTGGGTTTTTCTTTGTATCCCCTACAATGCTTCAGGCAGTTTTGGCTAAAATCTTTTTTCGTCTACCTGACCTTGGCTTGGTATCAAGAGAACACCAAATTTTCCAATTCTTAATAAGTGATTGAAACGTACTGACTGGCATTTGCATGGCTTTGGATATGTTTTTATATCCTGTTCCATCTTTATAAAGTTCAATTAACTTGTTATGCAGGTCTTTTGACAGTTGTTTTCCGCTCCCCATGGCTCAGTATCTAGCCTTTTCAGTGCATCCACGTAAAAGATTACAAACTCATTGACTAAACACAGACACTAATTGCAATTAAAAAAGGCACAGGTTTGGGAAATTATTCATTTGCCATTTTCACCCATGTGTGTAACCTTGTGTGCCTGTAAAAGGCCAAACATTCCATTTGGCCATTTGGGTTATTTCTGTTATCATTAGGATTTAAAAAGGAGCCAGACAACAATGTGATAATAAATGGCGTCATATGATCACTATACTTAAATAAAATTCAATTTTTTTTTGCATGATCAGTCATATTTTCAAATACAATGCCAAAATTTCACAATTTCTGCCAGGGAATGCAAACTTATGAACACAACCGTACATGGCTGACTAATTGGACCAGACAACCTTCTTCTACTACTCCAATGACAAGTCCCAATGCTGGCATGCCCATTGTAGGCACTTCCGATGGTGGGTCAGGGGTCATCATGGACACTGACCAGTCTGCGGCTACGCAGCCCCATGCGCAGCAGGGTGCGCTGCATTGTGTTCTGGCACATTCCTCCCATGAGCATCGTTCAAATGTTCTGTGACTTGTGCCACAGTAGTCCTCCAGTCGGTTCAGAACACATGTGATAGACATTCATTGCTCCTTGCCTTGGTTGCTCAACACCCTGTCACCAGTTTGTCCCTCCTCAGACCACTGTCGATAGGTACTGACCACTGCTGACAGGGAGCACCACACTAGCCTTGTTGTTTCAGAGATGCTCTGACCCTGTCGTCTGGCCAGAACATTTTGGCCCTTGTCAAAGTCGCTCAGGTCTTTACTCCTGCCCATTTCTCCTGCATCCAACACAATGACTACGCGAATTGATTGTTCGCTTACCATCAAATTTACCCAGACCTTGACATGTGTCCGTTGTTAGGAGATGATCAACATTATTCGCTTCACCTGTGTGTGGTAATAATGTTATGGCTCATCAGTGTATATTTGTGCTGGTGTACATTCTAGTATAGCTCCTCACAGTGTATTTTAGTTACAGGGGGAAGAAAAGGGGACCAAACGGAATGTCTGGAAATGTAGCCAGGACACTGGGATAACACCCTGTACTTTTACAATTCGGTTATATTGGATTTTTTGTGACCACAGAGAGTCTAGACACACAAAAGAGACATTCTATGCAGGTTTATGTCCCCTTCAAAGTCCTGTGGCATTGACTTTTAGATCAGGTGGAAGAGTGCTGGCCAGAAACATCTAGTCTCTCTTCCACAGACCAACCAGGACCAACACTGCTTAGCTTCCGAGGTAAACCAGTCATGGGATGTGCATGAAAAAATGTGGGGCCAAGTGCACACAAACATTTTGGACACACAACATAAAAAAAATTACACAAAATATCATCAAATATTATAATAATGCCTTTTTTGTGCAAAAGCTATTAGATGGGTACTTCTGGCCAACTGTATGATGTAACAAGGCTTGATTATAATGCACCAATAAATGTTCAACTGGGTAAGGGGGTGGGCTTTTGTTCAGACTATCCTACTGATTAAGCAGGTCTGTGTACTCATTTCAACAGCCAAAGGATGTAATGAAATACTGCATGAGGACTTTAAATGTATTTTTAAGGGAGGTCACATTGGAGACCCAGTATAAAGTTAATCTCAGAATGCACTGTCCAGATCAGGTGTTACCATAATACAATTATCAAAGACAGTTTGCCCTTAATGAACAGCACCGACTAGCTGTCCCTGCTTCAATGTCTTTATAGTGGGAAAAGGTAATATCATTTCAACAACATATAAGAACCATACTCTTCTACTTGGGGTCTAATCAAACCCTATGAAGAAATCAGAAACGAATATCTTTCACAGTGAAAAACATTCCTCGTTTTCATAACAAGCAACAATTGTTTTGCAGGCATCAACCTCAATTCATCTGAATTCAGTAAAGATTAGTGGCAACTTGGTGTTGGTATGTAAATAGCATTCACAAAGATCTGATTTCCATTCATATCTGGGATATGACATATAGAGTTGAGTTGATAGTGTTCCAGCACAGCGTTCCAACCTTGGTTTTGGCTGGTATTTGTTCCAGTTATCCAGGCCTCCCTTAGAACCCATGGTCCGGGCAATCCTGGACACCAGGAGGCGGTTATCCCTCTCCAGCTCCATCAGCCGCTCCTGCTCCATCTAATAGGAGAGGGACATTCCATGTTATAGCAATATTATTGGTGAGCTATAGACACATGTGTGAGTTTTCCATAATCTCTTAAAAGTACAGTCCCCATTACTGTGAAATTTGTGAAAACAGTGTCTGCTGAAAGCCAAGCATCTTTCCTTTACAGCGGTTTCTTCTAATCTTTGGTGTGACATTACTGTATGAGCAAACTCATATGTAATGGCTGAGTTGATGACCAAATTTCAAGATGGCTGCCACCTACAAACAATTAGCGTGGCGAAGCATATACAACATTGAACATGACAAACTTAAATATATTCGTAAATCTGAGAAATCTCCTGCAATTTCCTCGCATCATAGAGCTAGGAAAACCCATCATATTTTCTATGTCAATAATTTTAGTAGTAAGAAAATATACTTTTAATAGATGGAACAAACAATGTCTTCAACCCCTACTTCCAGATCAACCACCCCAACTGCAGTGTCTACCACCCCGGCTGATGGTTAATCACCCACCACCTCTCTTCAGCCACCCCTAGTCAAGGCCTTGACACCCCTCCCAGCCAGTACGGCTGGAGGTGTGGTGGCAGTGAAGCGATCTGGGCCTCCACAGAGGAGATGGAGAGGCAGTGGAACCAGCACAAGAGAGGGTCATGAAAACAGGTGACATACAGAATGCAGTGATGATGTGGAACCAAAAAAACTCTGGTTTATAACAGTAGGGAGTTAGGAAGATGTGCTGGAAACCTGCCAGCATGGGTGACATGCTCAACTATGTACATTTTTGACAACTAGTGCAAGTCCCCGCTATATTGTTTCGAGTTCCCCCATCCATAATGAGGGAAAACCGATTCTAGGCCATCAAATACCCTCTTCATACAAGTGACCTGCAAAAACATCAAGAGAATGGCCAGAAAACGGTTAAGTAGCGTAAGACTTTCTTTTAGCGCTTTGTGAACATTGCTACAGTAAATGCTTTCATCATCCAAAAACAGGTGGCCAATGAAAAAGGTCAAACCCCTCCCTGTCAGTTGGCTGTCTGTTAGCAGCTGGTATTGGCAGTGGTTGAACTGGGGGCCCAAATCACAAGACCCCCCACTCACGGTGAACACCATTATCCAACACACATGCCAAAAGACAAAAAGAAGAATAGCACCCATTGCACCATACACAGAGGGAATAAAAAGGCGGAAATACCAGATTATATAAATGCTAAGTTGTTTTTTATTTCCTTGCACTGAGGAACTGTTTCAAGGGTTATAACAACATCCATAAGATATGGTGAACATCAAGTGTAACAATCTATGCCCGGGCTGCAAAGCATATCAAAATCACATTTCTAAACAGTTTGGCCTATTCTATATCTGTATGTTTCTATAGTGCAATGAACACAAACGTAATGTTCAAATTCTTTGTTTTTTTCCACTTTTTATGATGGACACACGTATAACCAATTGTGTGTTTGAAAGGACATTTTGAAATATTTTTGGAATGTATATATGTTGATTTAAAAAAAGACAATTCATTTGTACTGTATGTGGGACCAATACATTAGATATGCCACATTCAGACACCTTAGCGACTCTGAAAGTACACCTGAATGTCCTAGATGATATCAGATGACACTACATTCCCAACATTGTTTTGGAAGCCATCTGATGTGTTTCCAGCTATATCCATCAATAATTGACTGTCAATGAAAGATTACTTTCAAAATAAACACAAAACAACTTATTTTGTGTGTTTTTGTTTCAATGTATTCTGTGCTATGTAATTCCTATCTATTTTCTGATAGTTTCCTCAATCTTCTAGGTGAGTTGTTTCCAATGATGCCAAGTTTTTGCATAATCATTTTATTACACATGCAGTTAATTTTGGGCATATCTATTTAGACGGAAATCTACATTTTTATCATTACATTTAACATTGATTCTTCAATTGTCTGCCAGTGGACAAGATGATACCGTTTCCATCAATCCCAATATAGTGGTTGATAACCTTAGTCATACAGTACTTTAGGCAATAAGAATCTAATTGATTAAATCGGCAGTATATTAGAGAACGGTTCAAATGTTATTATCAATGCCACCCTACCTGAATTTTTTTCATCTTCAGATGGCAATGCAGAAATGTCCTAGGTGCTTTGTTGTCGACCATTTGTTTAACTGTAAACATAGATTAATGTCAAAAACAGAAGAAGTTACGATTTAGAATGCTGGTTTTCTTGATATATCAGTGGAATAAAGCTTGAAATAATGAGCTGCCTACAGTAAATCACAAACAGATGTGGGTGCCTTAACTTAAGTAATAAGTGAGTACTGTGATTTTGAATCATATGAATTGAACACATTTGCGAGAAAGACGTGTCCTTGGAATCATCATATTATCCTTACCTTTCTGCATTCTGTCTATATGGTATTTGTAGTGTTGGCCATCCCACATTTTCCTCATATTGTTGTATTGACCGGTAGTCCCGACAATGGCCGGGAAAGCCAAATAGTCTGCTTTCTTCATTGCTTCTGATTTCACCAGTCTAATAAAAATGAATTGTCCGTTGCCAGCGGAAACAGGACATCAGTTTTTAAATGTATCAGAATCTTGATTTGAAACCCGTTGACCATTCAATTTTTACCAGGCGCGAGTACGCACGTTTCTTATCCGTTTTATGCATTTTACTCGTTACATTTTACTGACGTTTTTGTTTTTGAAAAGTTGATCAACAGAATTTACTCACAAGTCACAACACCAATACACAAAATACTCATATAAATTAAAGTGCAGGTTTGGGAACAGAAAATGTGTCCTTAAGCAAAAGTGCTTTAACTTCAGTTATTATTGTAAAAGTGACCCTCTTCAGAAACGACTCAAGTAGGAGTTAATAATACTCAACCAGGAAACAACTTAAGTAGCCTGCTAGGTGTTTTTTTATCATATGAATTTTTCAGCTCTGAATAGATTTCAGATGGACATGGCTGTAATGATTCATAATCTAATAAATCTAAGACATACATTTCCAATCATATCATTTAAACGTTCCAGATTATTCGGTCAGATGTGTTGTTTTGTTGCGACTTTACAAAAATAAATGTAATTAACCTGTTGACATATCTAATGTTTACAGTTTGTAAAGAATACAATGGCTACATTGTGAAGTGTTCCAAAAAGTCAGTATGAACAATAACAGTTGTATTCTTGGCTGTTAGCGAATGGTCAGGTATTAGTGATGAGCAGTACCTTGTTTTCGCCAGTCGTAGCACTTGGCATTCAGGCCAAATAGTTAGATTTTGGTCTCTTCAGTCCAGAGAATCATAGTGGTTCTTGTAATCATAGTCAGATCTATGCTTTGACACAATTCTATTCAAGAGGTCTACAGAGTTCCTCATGCTTCGTGTTTTGTTTTTTAACATGCACTGTGAATTGCCAGTAAAAAACATCTATGGCAGAGCAAATGGCACTGTATAGACTAGATTATTTTTATTCCGACCAATAATGCATTCTGAACATTCAGTTCAGAGAGAGTGGAATAGGGAGAGAAATAGATGCAGTGTGGTAATTCGATAGTTATTTATAGCCTGTTGCAGAATGTTGATCATGGTCTTTATCGGTTGAACCCTTAGTGAAGGCAGCAGATTTTTTGCCTAATTTTTTCAAAAACAGTAAGCTAATTTCAGATTTTGCTACAGTTTACCTTATTAAGTCTGAGGACTGTGACATTTTGGCTCACGTTTACTTACATGCTTTGCTTCTGAGTTATGCGGTCAGATGTTATATCTTTCTGTCCTTCCAGCACTGTAGTTTTGAATCTGCATAGTATGATTTAGTAGTTACACAAATTACAGCAGGATGAGATGTTTTTCCTATTCATACATATAGCATATTTGCATTCCTCTTTGTGTATGTGTTTTAGAGTAGCCTACACACAAATTACTATATGCCTACTTGTGCGGACCACATTAGGTTATGGGGGTTTGGGTTAAATTTAGGCTAAGGAAAAATATGATGTTAAACGACAATATGTGTACTCTGTATATATACGTATTGAATAGTAAACAATAATAACAATTATTTAGAAGTTTTCTGTGCGTGTTTGTAGTGGAGAGATGGTGCAGATTCCTACGCATTCTATAATGTTGGCCTAACTTGGAATCGTTGATGTAATAGGTTACTCTGACTTGATTGGCACATTTCAACTGATTCAGCGCGCTCTGACAAGTGGTGGGCGGGCCAAGATGTTGAGTCACTGTAGCCTACACTCGGCGCGAGGAAGTTGTAGTGTGCAATGCAGCAGAGACCATCAGCGGCTGCCGTTATTGTGTATTAGCAGTTTTACAGCTATACTTTCAAGTTTCGGTAGCTATTGGAGAGTAGCATTGGGAAAGCGAAGAACCACAGTACAGGTACTACACTTGGCTATCGTTAACAGATATTTTGGTGGATTTTAGTAAAGCTTCCTTGTTTTTAAAGCCTGTGTCAGCGCTGTTTCGACAAATACGGTATTTGCATTGGTCGTGCTTTGCCCTTTAGGGGAATTTGAAATCCTTATGTTTGGCTTCATCAGTTGGCTAAGTTAATTTTTTACATTCAAATTGAAATATTTCTTAGTGGACCACTTGGTAACTGATTAAAAAATGCAGAAGAAAAGGAATGTCGTTAGTTGGCGGTATCTTTCTCATTGCCTCAACAGTAGTCAATGAGAACGAGTATGGTTATATTCCTTTTTTAAGTTACGCGGGAGTGTTATGAATGGGAAACACAACGGTAATTGAGATATTTGTTTTTCCTTCATTTTAGGTAATCATGTTTCTCAACTATGTAACTATTTTCCAACTATATTGATTTATTCAGCTTATCTCTCATCAGGGTTCTAGTAACTGTTTTGTGATACTGTTAATTGTCAGCAACTAATTTCTAACCAAAATCTGCAGTCACAGCTCTTTTTCTTGGTTGGGTGGTAGCATGCAACTCCTATGTTTGTGGGTGTGGCCGTATTTTGTGTGGTCTGCTTAAAGATCAACTGCTTACATTTGCTGTAAGCCTACAGGCTTGTTCAGAGTTTGTATGGGACTGCAAATTCCTTATTTTTTGTTCCCATGGTATTAAGACTACAAGATCTATTGTTATCCTGGTTCTGTTCCTGAATGCTAATTGACATGTTGGACTGTAACCCCTGGGTGAAATGTTTTTTTTCACTGTTAAAATGGCATTGGTAACAGGTTTATAATAGTTCTCATGTACTTCAGGGGATTGGGGTATATTGCCAATAGAACAGAGTGAAGCTCTGTATCCAAGCATGAAGTAACCTTAGAACAGCCTTTAGCTGTGGTGTATAGGCCAAATACCACATCCCCTTGTAGAGATCTTTGACATTGTTTTCACAAAAGAAAAGTCAATCTAGCAATCTACAGGTCCTGTGAAGCTATTTGCTGGAGGATTGTGGGTTCAGTTCTCTTTGGAGTATGGAAATGCATGCACAAATTAGTGCACATTTGTCTCTAAGTGTCCTGGTCCTAACACCTACTTTGTGTAAGTCGTATTTCCACATTTTGAAAGTGATAACGACAAAACACCAACTGAATAACTGTACCATTAGTACGCAGCCAATTGGTGTTAACACCGTTCTCATGCCCATTCGGTTTTTGTCTCAATCAAGTGCCAAGCCTTTGAGAACAGCTGTTAGACCCTTGACCTGTTGAATGTGGCTGTCATTTATGCCCTGAATGAATGGAGCCAATACCCTGTATAAGCTCAACATCATAAAAAGCGAATCCTATTCTTGTTTAACTAACTGTATCGGCCTTGGCTGCGTGCCCAGAAACATAACCTAAAGTGTTTTGGTTGACAGAGCGGAGACTTGGAGCTAAGTCTTAGACAGCCTGGGCTCTCGAGTGAGTGAGCAAGCAAGCAAAGGCACAGGGAGAATCCCCTGGCAAACAATGGCCGTGAGTGAGCATCCGAACCAGGGAAGTGTTCTCAAACACACCTGAGAAAACAACGGAAAAGAAAACAAAAGAACGTAACACGCTTGCCTTTCCCTTCCGTGGTAATAGTAAAATCAGTAAATTTAGCCATTTTGACATGAGAGAGAGCTGAATGGAGCCGCGTTGGTGACATTATTTTGGAATCAAGGCATTATCTGTTATCAAGGCATTATCTGTTCCAACTGCAGCTCCATGCAAAATTCATGCAAACTGTTTGAAATGAGGACAGGTTTGTGTGCAGGAGTTAGGCAGCCTTTATGAAGCTAATTGTTTTTCTGTGTGTGTGTGTTCATGATTTTCACAGTTTACTTTAATTTTTTATTTCATGGCTTTCACACCTATTACCAAACTTCCTTATATCACATGCTTCTCCAATTCATGTTGTTACTCTGAGGACTGTACTTGTATCATGTAGCATGTTTGACAAATTGCAATAGGTTTGCTGTGTCACAACAGGCCTTCCTTCTACCCAACCCTTGGCTTGAGTTGAGCAAGAGGGGTGGGGAATGTTGATGGTTTGTTGATATGCCATATTCTGTGTCTGGTTAAACACACACAAGTGCGCACACACAAACATTTGCTTTCATAATGACCTGACACACACACACACACATGATTTCATAATGACCTGATACACACACACACACAATTTCATAATGACCTGACACACACATACACACTTTTGCTCACTCTTTTATAAAAACATGCTGCGTCAAAGCAAACATTCCATGTTAGACCGTAGAACAAGCTGTAACAGGGAGCACTGCTCGCTTTTCTCTCTTTTATGTCAGCTGTACCCATCCATTACCTTTTTTATGTTGAGTGGCTTGGAGACCCGATCAAGTTGATATTTTCTTGTCAATGGATGTGACCGCAGTCTCATCACTCTACTAAACTTGTGGTGTTGGGTTTTGCATGCGAGGTATGGAGAAAATGAGGGCATCTGGAGCGACCCCTATTGGTAAAGGCTGTGTGCCACGCCTGAAATGATCCGCTCAGATAGGGGGCATTGCATTTGTTTGAGGTCGACGAATCACAGGCTCTCCCTTTGCAGCACGGTTGACTCGGCGCAGCCAGGCCCGTTGCAGTTGCCGCCGCTGACCTTTTAGGCACTGAAAGACAACGTCCAGCCTTATCCACTTAATCCCCACCTTCCCTCCTCCATAGGTCCTTGTTTAACATTGTCTGATACCGGTCGTAGACATGGTCTGGCTGTTCGTCCATCGGTCCTTGTTTAACATTGTCTGATACCTGTCGTAGACATGGTCTGGCTGTTCGTCCATCGGTCCTTGTTTAACATTGTCTGATACCGGTCGTAGACATGGTCTGGCTGTTCGTCCATTGGTCCTTGTATAACATTGTCTGATACCTGTCGTAGACATGGTCTGGCTGTTCGTCCATTGGTCCTTGTATAACATTGTCTGATACCGGTCGTAGACATGGTCTGGCTGTTCGTCCATTGGTCCTTGTATAACATTGTCTGATACCGGTCGTAGACATGGTCTGGCTGTTCGTCCATTGGTCCTTATATAACATTGTCTGATACCGGTCGTAGACATGGTCTGGCTGTTCGTCCATTGGTCCTTATATAACATTGTCTGATACCGGTCGTAGACATGGTCTGGCTGTTCGTCCATTGGTCCTTATATAACATTGTCTGATACCGGTCGTAGACATGGTCTGGCTGTTCGTCCATTGGTCCTTGTATAACATTGTCTGATACCTGTCGTAGACATGGTCTGGCTGTTTGCCCATTGGTCATTATTTAACATTGTCTGATACCTGTCGTAGACATGGTCTGGCTGTTTGCCCATTGGTCATTGTTTAACATTGTCTGATACCTGTTGTAGACATGGTCTGGCTATTCGTCCATTGCCTGCAGGTTGTAGGTAAATTAGTGTACCTGCCGCAGAGCAGAACATGGCAGTGAACGTCAGTAATGTATTGCAGTTACACTCGTCTGATATTGGTTGGCACAATACGATCATGATGTCTGATATGATTGGCACACCTGCGCATTTTCTGTCCCATTCCTCATATAGAGAACTAGTGATGCATGTCATTGTTTATGCTGTTACCTGTTTAACTATGTATTAAGTTGAGAATATAGCATCATTGTCCTGCATCATTACTTTTCCTCATTATCTGGTTTTACCAGCACCAGCATTCCTTTCATTGGTCTTTTAGATAATTCGATTTGATTCATCTTTACTGTCATTGAACAAGTACAGTACGACAAAGTGCAGTTAGCATCTAACCGTATGTGAAAATTGTAGAGGGCAGGAAATTCAAGTATTAAGTATAGTGTATTGACGTTTTAATTAGTCCAGTGTATTATGATGCTTAGTATCATTATCGTATCGTAAGGGCTTTAGCACTTCCAGCCCTACACAGGATTCGGCTGGTAAGTGTGCCGGTCAGAATTGGATCAAAACCCCTGAAATGTAAGGCAGTTTTTATTAATGAGCCGTCAAGAAGGATTGTGTCCTGAATTCACCAGGAATGCAGCTGCTTTGCTATAGTTATCATTAGCCATGATAAATTTAAGTCGGTTGGGCCAATGTTCTCTTTTTGAAGTTGTCTTATAAGCTACAAACTAGTCATGGGAACCTGTTCTGTTTCCCTCAAGACACAAATGTTTCAAATGTTTGCCCTCAGCTGTGTTTCTGTTCTCTTTTGAACAATCTTTATCTCACTCCAGAAGTCAGGCCTCTCACAGTATTGTTCCAGGCCCCATGCCCTATGTCTCTATAATAAATGTTTTTAATAAGCTACAGATTTATTTATTTTTTTAATTCTCCATTTAGTGTGTACAATTATTTTGGTGTCCATATACACTAGCATTTGATAGTCTTGTTGAAAGTTCCTTGTTTTCAAAAGAAAAGCACTTTATAGCCATTATAATAATATCAAATTGATATGAAATACCATGTAGACATTGCAAATGGTGTAAATGACCATTTTAACTGGACATGGCTGATCTTTTCTTCTTTTTTCATGAAATACCTACATAGGCGTGTCGAGGCCCATGATCAGCAACCATTAGTCCTGTGGTCCAATGGCACATTGTATTTTCTAATCCAAGTTAATAATTTTAGGAGGCTAATTGATCATTTTAAAATCCTTTTGCAATTATGTTAGCACAGCTGAAAACTGTTGTGCTGATTTAAGAAGCAATAAAACTGTCCCTGTTTAGTTTAGTTGAGAATCTGGAGCATCAGCAATCGTAGGTTTGACTACCGGAAATTCTTCTGGAACTTGTTAGTCTATACTTATTTGGAGTAATGCAGGCTATTCCATATGAGAAATACATTTGTGTCTAGTTTGAGAGACCTGTCTTAACTGGCGTCTTCTTTAAATAGTATCCACAAAACACCTGTCTCAACGTCAAGTGTGAAGTGGTGACTCAGATTGCTGGCCTTCTAGGCAGGATAAAGCCATCTCAGACTGACTAATAAAAAGAAAAGATTACGATGAGCAAAGGACAAATAGGAAGATTAGAAAAAAACTGTTATGGACAGTTTAATCTAAGTTTGAGGTTTCTAGATCACAAAGAACTCTCATGAGACGGAGACCAAATGAAAAGCAGCTACACTAGTGCTTGATGCGATCCGTCAAATACTAATTCATGTTCATGGATAAGACAGACATTTCTAAGTGACCCCAAACTTTGGAAGTGTAGTGTATGTATTTATATTGTTTGCAGTTGATTTTGTTTTGTGAAAGATTTACTAAATCCTAGCTTATTCCAAAGAAGTCCTAATATGGGGTGGACAATAGTATTGGCACTTGCCCGGAAGTAGTTTGATTACAGTCAGGTTATTTTCAGACTATTTAATGCATTGGTGAGGAATGTTACTTCCCTTGGTCCTTAGTCTAAAAGATGAAGTACTGTATGCTCAGTACCTGGATAAATAACTGGTTAGAAACTACTCTTAAGGGGCCTTCTATTTATCCTAGCGCTGTTTGAGTTCTGTTAATGCTCCCAAATGTTTTTCTTATTAGAGATGCTGCTAGTATTACTGTTATTATTTGTTCATGTAGTTGCATGTATTCCTAGAGAAAAGTTTGGATGTTGGGAGTCCATGTCAATGATTGTATCACATCTGAAGACAATTGTTTTAATTTCTGGGAGAAGTTTAACTCCCTTTTAGTAATGCATCCTGTGCTTCTAGCCAAAGACAAATATGCCAGTCCTTTAACTCTCTGTAGTTTGCTGGATGCTAAAATAAAGCACAAGTGAAATATAACTGCTGATATCCTTCTGAGTGGGAAGCATACTTTGCCAGCAAGTTGGAATTGACCTGTTTGAGAATCCTGTTGTAAATGAACGTACTACGTTACAATAAAAAATCTGTTTATAATTTGATCGCAGGTCGATCAGAGGCCTTCCAAGTGAAAGGAACTCTTTTTCCAGTTAAACCCAATAATAACAACAATTTCCAGGAATGTGAGATATTTAAATAAGCTAACGATCTAATAATATCCTTAAAATATTTCCTAGGAATAACTTGTATACTGTCCTACTGCACTAAAAGGAATTGTCAAACTGTGTCCTTGTTTTAGTTTGGCCCTTCCGGTTTCCTCAGCACTCGACTCGGGGAACTATAATAGCCGTCTCGACAGGCAGTTGCAGTCTGTAAATATTTACAGTGAGTGGAGGGGATGTGACAATATGAGCAATAGGAACTCCTGGGAGAAGGTCGTCTGGGTTAGCCAGTGGCCTAATCTCCACTAAGACATTTTGTAAATCTCGCTAGCAGTTAGTGGCTCTTTACAATGTCCAACACCCTCAAGAAAATGAGAAGCCAGTTTGGCCTATGCATTGGTTCTACTTGACCTGTGAGTGTCAGCAAATATTTATGATGTTCTGGCATTGAGCATGTGTTGGCAGTCAGTGTGACTTTGATTTCAAGTGGATATGTCTGCATAATGTTTTCCCATGTTAAAAAAGTGACAAACCCTAATGCGGTAGCCTGCATATCGAGCCATTGGGAAAACCGTTTGGTTGTCTTCATTGCTTAGTGTTAGTGTAATGCAGTCCAGACATGTCGCTGTCACAAAAAATTCACTTCATGTAATTGGCCTACTATTTTTCATCTGGTTGTCATTATCATCATCATCACCACCACCACAAACTTTGGAATTATCATCCATCTTCATTACAGTTGTCGTCATTGTCATTCAAATGGCCTTCCTCCGAAGACTTCAAGTGTGCCCATTCGCACAACATAGTGTGAATTATTGACCCTATGGATTTCAGTTTGGAAAATGTCACATTACAAGGGAGTCTCTGACCTCATGTTATGCATATTTTCAATTTCTAGCACGTTGCCTCACTGATTGTGATTTTAAATAGCAATCAACAGTTAATCATACATCTGGAAATAGTTTCCTTTAGCAAATAGTTGAGATGCAGCAGATTTGGCTGTTTTGCATTTCACTGGAATTCTACTATTTTTGGATTCGATTATTTCATTCTGTTCTGCAGCCTCTGAAAACCAAGATAGAATGTGGGAAGTAGTAATCTGTTGTTGTTGCTCCTCATCTAAGACCAACTGCAAATTTGAGAATGTGTTGACTCTGTCGGTACTTTATCATTGGACTACTTTATTAACCCATCCCCCGCTGAATGTACAGAAGACCCACCACCCCCCCAAAATCCCAACGTCCAGATGGTGTCTGGTGGATGCCCAGAGTCCCCGTGACCGGAATAGGCTGGATGAATCATTCTACCTCACTGCCTCCACTCTCCTTCACTGGGTCTCTCTCTGCCTTTCAGTCTTTAAATTTGCCAGTAATTCTTCCTTGTGTATTATTGTGGGCGTCAGCCTGTGTTTGTCTCGTTTGCTTTTAAACTCCGAGGCTGATAAGCGAGTGCAATGCAGAAGTGACACTGAGACAGGTCTACATTGACGTAAGCTACTTTGACCATTTCCCAATAGCTTTTAGTGTAATTTAATCTCTCTCTGTCTGTCTGTTCAGATGTGCTGAAGGAAATGTATTTCCATTTTAGTCTGTCATTTGTATATAAAATGTAGACGTGTTGGTCCCAGGTATGGGTTGGCCAAGCAAGCTCATCCGGCGACAACTTACGAGTTGGCAACTTGGTGAAGCACCTGCAGTTAATACTATGTAGGTTACTGATATTCAGTTAATTAGCTCATGTTGGCTAAATATTTTCTGACTGCTAGGCAAGTAAGCCTAGTAAATGATTTAAACTTCATCATAATCATGGCTGAATTAGCCAGCTGACCTGGTACACAGAACACAGCCAGGGGCCCTGGTCTCTATGCGTTCCCCATTTATGTGTCACCGGAACTCACTTCATAGGGCGTCCCTTGAGGCACAGCGGTATAAGGTGCTCTTGCTGCACAAATTCACTACTCCAGTTTGAGCCTTGACTGTACCGCTAGCTGACGAGTGTCCAGGAAGACCCATGGGTGATGCGAATATTCCAGCATCGCCCGGGGGAAGGGGAGGTAATATCAGAAGGTATTTTGGTTGGTGGTACAGTTGCACTACAAAGTGGTAATTCCTCCTGTCAAAATTCTGAAGAAGCTTTTAAGGACCAGGGTGTATGTTAGTTCTTGGTCAAACACTGAGGAACATGAAAGCTTTTTAGCTAATCCACCTCATTTTGGCAATGTGGATAGGGCCTTCTCGCCCCTCCCATTCCTGTAGTCCTTGATAAGCTCCTTTGTCTTGCTGAAGTTCAGGGATTGTTATCCTGGCATCACACTGCCAGGTCTCTGACCTCCCTGTAGTCTTGAGTGTCATCTGTAATCAGGCCTAATAACATTGTGAAGAAGCCTTAGGAAAATGGCGAATAAATGCTACATTACTAGTAATTTTGAAGAGCCCGTAGTGCAAATTGATATGCTTTAATAGCAATTGTAGTTATAGTAAAAAAAACAGTTATATAAATATAGTTAAACAATAGCTACTACTTTTTTTAAGGAAAGCCAGAATGAATTGGTTAACATTGGCTCTGGGTTTGAATGTTGCAATCACAATCAGAGTTGCTGGGGGAGAGATTTTCAGAGCTTCAGGCCAAAAGCGCTGAACGTGCAGTCCTTCACAGTGCACAACAGGACTGGGCGATATGGGCAGATTTTGATACATCACATTCCAATTCTTATTTTTGACAGTATGATGATATTTCAGTTTCTAACTTGTGAATGTTGTATTCTTATGGCTAGATTTGGTTAAAATCTAAATTAAAACCTACAGGGGTAGCTGTCCATAAACAGGGGTGGAGATAAAACAAGATGATGGATGTCCAGAAATGGGGTTGGAAAACTAGATAAAAGAACTTGTGAATTGTTGTCAGTGTCATCCTGCGGGGTTTGAGCAGACTGGATTTAATCCAGTTTAGTTAAATCCCGCAGGCAGTTAATCAGAGACGGAGGAAAGAGATGAAAGTCTGCCTTGGTTTTGATGTAAATCTGGGTATCTTCTACATCGCTGTGAAACTGGTGGCAGATGATCTGCACCTGTGAAAGCATCTAAATCACGAACCGGGTCTGAGCGCCCTTTTGAGGCACACCTTTGTTGACAGGGGGACTGTTGACCAGCGTTGACGGAGCATTAGTGGTGGAGAGACCTGTTCATCCTGTGATCAGATGGGGAAGGACGCTAGTGCTTATGAAGAAACAGATATAGATAAAGAATATCAAGTGATTATACACTACCATTCAAAGGCTTGGAGTCACTTTCCCTGTTTTTGAAAGAAAAGCTAAGGTTTTGTCCATTAAAATAAAATAATTAGAAATTCAGTATAGACATTAAGGTTGTTATTGAGAGTTGTAGCTGGAAATTGCTGATCTTTTATGGAATGTCTTTAAACCTGTTTTCCAAAAACGATGGGACGCTACGTAAAAGGTAAATAAAAACAGAATCCAATGATGTCCAAATCATTTAAATCCTATATTCAATAGAAAATAGTACAAATACAACATGTCAGATGTTGAAACTGAGACATTTTATGGTTTCTTGAAAAATATATGCCCACTTTCAATTTGATGCCAGCAATATGTTTCAACAAAGTTCGGACACAGGCAACAAAAGACTAGACAAGTTGTGTAATTCAAAAAAACTAAACCGGGTGGAATATCACACAACTAATTAGATCAATTGGCCACAGGTCACTAACATGATTGGGAATTAAAATATAATTCCAGAGAGGATGGGTCTTTCAGAATTAAGGATTTGGAGGGTTTCACCACACTGTGAAAAGCTGCACAGGCAAATAGGGCAATTATGTTTCTCAGCATAAAATTGCAGAGTTTGGTTCTCATAATCTATACTACATAATATCATTAAAGAGAAATCTGTAAACAAGAAACCAGGCCGAAAACCAACATTGGGTGGCCATGCTCTTCAGGCCCTCAGATGCCACTGGGTTAAAAGCGGACACGGTTCAGTAGTGGAAATCACTGCATGGGCTCAGGAACACTCAGGGTCTCTCAAATGGCCCTGATCAAAACTTTACATACCCTTGAATGTTTTGCTTTGTTGAATTAAAGTTGAATTTCCCACACCTGTGGCTTTTTAAATTACAATAAATGTGTGTGTATAAATAGTCAATGAGTTTGTTAGCTCTCACGGGGATGCACTGACCAGGCTAGATAGTGAGCCATGGGGAGCAGAAAATAAATGTCAAAAGACCTGCATGGTAATGGAACTTTATAAAGATGGATAAAGGATATAAAAAGATATCCAAAGCCATGCAAATGCCAGTCAGTACTGTTCAATCACTTATTAGGTGTAACATACAGGGATCTCTAGATACCAAGTCAAGGTCAGGTAGACCAATAAATATTTCAGCCGAAACTGCCAGAATTGTTTGGGACACAAAGAATAACCTAAAGGTAACCTCAGGAGAATTAAAGGCTGCTCTGGCAAAAGACTGTGTGGTTCTTTCAAGGAGCACGATATGACGATATTTGATGAGACCCAAAGAGAGCTTTTTGGTCACAATGCTGTTTGCAGAGGGGTCAACAAGGCCTGTAGTGAACAGAACACCATCCCACTGGGGCATGGTGTTGGCTCACTGAAGTTTTGGAGGTGTGTGAGATATCCGGTGGCCCGGTGAATCTTGTGAAAATTGATGGGAAGATGAATGCATTATGTTATCAGAAAATACTGGCAGACAATTTGCACTCTTCTACACGAAAGCTATGCATGGGACACCGTAGGCACAAGGCCAAATTGACCCTCCAGTGGTTACAGAAAAAGGTGAAGGTTCTAGAGTGGCCATCAGTCTTCTGAACTTAACTTAATAGAGCCACTGTGGGGAGATCTTAAATGTGCGGTTCATACAAGACAGCCAGAGACTTTGCATGACCTGGAGGCATTTTTCCAAGACGAACAGGCAGCTATACCACCTGCAAGATTTCGGGGCCTCATTGACAGCTATTACAAAAGATTGAACATTGTCTTTGATGCTAAGTGGGGCAATACATAGTATTAATAACTATGGATATGTTCTGAATTAAAGAGGAGCGGAACCATCCGGCATCTTATCAGCACACAGTTTAAAAGCCAGCATCCATTGAAGGAACTGGATTTAGCGTCATTTTAGATTAATTCAAAATGTTCAATGAATTAATGTAACAAATGCAATTACAGTACATTTTTCAAAGATAAAAGTTGTCTGGGAATTCAAGGGGTTTGCAAAAGCAGAGAAGCATGCGGATGTCAGGAAAATGCCAAGTAACCTTTCCTGAACCTGCTATGGTTTTTATCCTAAAAATAAAGAGTAGAGGTAGTTTGGCAAACCTAGGAATCACAAGACATGTCCTGAAAACTATGCCCCTTATCATCTAGTGACACATTCCAATCTATGCCTCCAACAGCATATTGTAAAACAGAGTGATCTACTCATGGGTTCACCTTAGGTTCTGTAGTTAGACCAGAGATAAACATTTGTAACTTAAACATTCTGATTTAAGAACATGACCAAACACACAGTGTGTAGGTTAGGAAAGGACAATTGAGGACAATTACAAATGGCTATACTAAATACTGAAGAATCACTGAATATTTAAATAAACATAGAATTGAAATATTTCATTTTGATGGTACGGGGGTGCATTAGTGCACATGGCATGGGTGACTTGCACATCTGTGAAGGCACCATTAATGCCGAACAATATATACCATTTTTGGAGCAACATATGCTGCCAACCAGATGTTTTTTTCAGAGAAGGCCTTGCTTATTTCAGCAAGACAAACCACATTCTGCACATTACGACAGCATGGCTCCATTGTAAAAGAGTCTGTGCTAAACAGACCTGTCTGCAGTCCAGACCTGTTACCCATTGAAAACATTTGGCACATTATGAAACGAAAAACATGCCAAAGGAGACACCAAACTGTTGAGCAACTGAAATCCTATATCACATAACATTATTAATAGAAGAGGTTATGCGCCACATGCCCTTTTCTCAAAAAATGTAAACGTTGCTGGCATTAAATAAAAAAATGGGCATGTATTTTCCAAAAACAATACAATTTCTCAGTTTCATCATTTGATGTGTTGTGCTTGTACTATTTTCAATTAGGGTTTAAATGATTTGCATGTCATTGCATTCTGTTTTTATTTGCATTTTACACAGTGTCACAACGTTTTTGGAAACGGGGTTGTACACAGGCATACAGAAGCCCATTATCTGTAACCATCAATCCTGTTTTCCAATGGCATGTTGTCTTTGCCCAAAATAATCAGAAAAACATTCTATACTTTGCTAGTGGTGTAAATGACTAATGTAGCTGGAAATTGCAGATTTCTTATGGAATATCTGCATAGGCTTACAGAGACCCATTATAAGCAACCATCAGTCATGTATTCCAATGTTTGCTAATCCAAGTTTATAATTTTAAAAGGCTAATTGATCATTTGAAAATCCTTTTACAATTGTTAGCACCACTGACAACTGTGGTGCTGATTAATGAAGCAATAAAACATGCCTTTTTAAACTAGTTGTGTATCTGTAGCATCAGCAATTTTTTGGTTGACAGGCTCAAACAAAGAACTTTCTTCTGAAACTCATCAGTCTTTTTCTGTTCTGAGAGATGAACCTATTCCGTGTGAGAAATTATAAAGAAACTGAAGATCTCATTCAACTCTGTGTGGTACTCCCTTCACTGAACGGCACAAACTGTCTTTAACCAGAAGAAAAAGAGTGTAAGCCCAATGGTGCCCAACTGAGCTAGAGGAGAACTTCATTAGTGTCTAGTTTGAGAAACATGCCTCACAGGTCCTCAACTGCTAGCTTTATTAAATAGTACCCGCAAACCACTAGTCTCAACGTCAACAATGATGGGGCGACCCCAGAGTTGCAAAGAAAAAGCCATATCTCAGACTGGCCAATAAAAAGAAAAAATTAAGATTGGCAAAATAACAGACACTGGTCAGAGGAAGTTAGCAAAAATGTTTAATGGATAGAGGAATATAAGTGTTCTGATCACCAAGAAGAACATTCGTGAGACACTGACCAAATAAACATGCTGGGGGAGAGATGTATGCCATCTGTCAAGCATGGTGGAGGCAATGTGATTGTGTGTGGGTTCTTTGGTGTTGGTTAAGTTGGAAAATCTATACAGAGTAAATGGAATCTGGATGGAGGAAAGTTATCACTTCGTTTTGCGATGCCATACAATACCCTGCGGACGGCACCTGATTGGAGCCAGATTCCTCCTGCAACAAGACAATGACATAAAGCACAGCTCCAAATGATAACTGTTTAGCGGTGAAGCAGTCTGCTGGTATTCTGTCTATAATGGAGTGGCCAGCACAGTCACCCGATCTCAACCCTATTGAGCTGTTGTGGGAGCAGCTTGGATGTATGGTACATAAGTGCCCATTAAGACAATCAGACTTGTGTGAGGTTCTGCAGAAAGCATGGGGTTAAAACTCTTTAGATTTCCTTATCCAATTGACAACTAGAATGCCAAAGGTCTGCAAGGCTGCAATTACTGCAAATAGAGGATTGTTTGACAAAATTGGAGTTTGAAGGACTCTTATTGTTTAATTCGTAAAACATTATTTTAACCTTGTCACTGACTATATTTCCTATTGATTTTGCTACATTTCCTTTTCAAACTTGTTTCCTGTAAGTTTTCATGGAAAACAAGGGCACTTTTCGAAGTGACCCCAAACTTTATGAACGGTTGTGTATTTTGGTATCACTTTAAGCCAAACAGTCGTACTGTGTCATTTTAATGTCTTTCATGGACTAACCAAATCGAAACCTTTTGTGCATCAAAGTGGACAACGTGGCGGCAATGAGCTAATGCGTTGGTCCCGTAAGGATCTCCGGTGTACTCTGCCTGCAGTAGTCCTTCGAGAGCGGTCCAGCTCGACAGGTGGAGTGAGTTTGTCTGAGCGTTGGTTACAGGGCATTCCCCAAGTGACTGATGCATTTTCCGAAATGCACTGCCCTTCCTCTGTCTGATCTTAGGCCAGGAAGACTTGTGGGCTTGGATGTTTTCTACCTCGCCCCATGTCTATGTGCTGTGAGGACCTACCACTGTTCCATGTGTGTGGACTATGGGATTTTCCGTTAATTCCTCTTGCGTTTCAAAGGCTTTTTTTGATTGATGCAAACCAAAAGCCGGATAACAGGAACAAAGAGGATGAGTGCAAATATGAGCAGGAATCGAGGTATGGACTTTCGCAGTGCTTTCCCATAGGGTGTGTTGTAGACCACATAACAGCACGTTTCTATTTGGGAAACAATACACATTGTCTCAAAGTCACTCCTGAGGATTCAAAGGAAGCAGCTCTCTCGTTTAGCCTGGCATCCCGCTTTGCTAGCAAGCACGTTTATTTATATTTGCCTGGATATGACTTTGAGCGTGTAGTTACTAAGGTGAAATGAAGTTGGGGGGATGAGTAGCCTGGGTTGTTATGTCAACAGCAGACGGTGAGGAGGCTGGTTTCAGTCAGTGGGAATGCGTGGGTTAAAGGCAACTGGCTTGGAAGAAGTTTGTCTGTGTGTCTTTCTCTGTGTGTGTCTCTCCCTACGTGTATGTCTCTGTCTGTTAAGCCTCAGATCCTTTTCCTTTTTTGCCCCGTCCCTGCCCCCTCTATCACATCCCCTCGCCGGCTACTACCAGACAAGAGCCTCTTGGCACCCGGCAAATCTTCCCCAGCAAATCCCCTAACCCCTCCTGGAACTCTTTTCCCATCCCTGCCCTTCCTTTCCCAATTCCCACCAGCTGAAGCCCATGGAACGGATGAGTCACCTCACTAAAGGGGCATGCCATGTAAACCCCCCCTCCCTGTCAACGATCCCTTCAAAGTGCTCGCTTAGTAACATTGCATACGGACCCCGGGGAGTCAAGTCTCTGCAATTGTAATTAAGCCCTCATTTCACCGATGACACACTCTAGGCTCTTAAACTACCATCAGATCAGACGTGGCCTTTATGGCTTCATAATGGAAACCATGTTGGTTCCCTCGTATGTGATCTACAGTAAGGCTCCGCCATACGGTTCCGCCCCTACACCCTTCTCTGGACCTAGATTGGCCGTAAAAAGTTTCAACCTGAGCCGCTGCTGCTTAGTGCATGTAGATGTCACACAGAGTTACCGGATTACAGGCTGATGGTCCATACTGAGTCGTGTCTCCTCTCGCTGCCCGGTGTCATGTGACCTGGCTGAAATCACACACTGCTAGACAGAGGACAGGACTCCCACACTTTCGCTGCTGTCCTGGGGTATGTGGTCTCATCTTGACACCAATGTCTTAAATACTGTTACTTTCAACTAGTGTAGCTTCCAGAAACGGTATGGCTGCCATTTTCTCTCTGTCTGTGTGTGTCTGTGTGTGTATGGCTATGTTAGGAGGTGGTGATTTGTTCAAGTTCAAGTGAAGGGAAGTTGATATTTGATTGGCCGGCATTAGGCGATGACTATAATTGGGCTGTTGAGCTCTTTGTTTTAAATGCATTTTTCAAGTTTCAGGTGTCTAAAATGTTCCCGAAGTATGGGACTTGTTTTAAACTGTTGTGCTTACTTGTGATGTATTGCCTAACTTTAAGCTCATTCTTTATTCACACTGTTGCTGGCATGTTTGCCATAAATGACACTCACTCCTTAGCCAAATGGGCAGGTGGTCATTACATTGGTGCATTGTGAAAGCTTTCATTTTGTGACTAAAACATTGATGAACCAATAAGAATGTGCTAGCTGTACTGATACATCCAATGAGAAAAAAACCTGATCTCGACATTCATTTTAGCTTACTGAAGGATCCTATACAGAAAAACTAAAACTAAGGCAGTCCAATATATTTTTTCCCGCTTGTTCGCAATTTTTCTGATATGGTCCATGGGTGGTGGCCACATTCCTGTTCCATTCTTGTGTCGACTCGCCAGTTTCTAAGTATCTGAAAAGACTAAGGGACTGCTGGTCAGATGTTTAGCGCCACAGGTAGTTTTATGGCTTTGCCTGGTCCCATATTGTAAAGGTCAGGATGATCATGTGTCGCATGGACCTGGATTGGGTTTGTATTGAGTTGTGATCCCACTCTGATCTAGTCATGATGGTGGTATGAACAGGCTTTCGGAAGAGTTGCTGTTGAGAAAGTAATTCCTTTCACCTCATTCAGCTACAGTAATATGCCCATTTTTGTCAGTCTGCTCTGAGTAAAATCATTCTGGCAATAGCATAATTATTCAAATTTAATTTGGGATTATTATTGTTTTTTGCTAATGGACATCCTTTCTAAGGGCCTGGAGCAATTGAGGTTAATTGCTTTGCTCAAAGACAGAGACATGTTTCAGCTGGGCTGTGCTTATCGATATTAGGTCAGTTTATTAGCTAAAGGTTTGGTCTGGACTGATGTTGAACCCTCTGACTCCCAGCCTTACACCTCAGACACCCCCCCAAATATCCATGTCATCATGGGATATTGCAGCCATTCCACATCTCAGCAGTCCCACTATCATCTGCAATCAATGAGCACAACATACTCTGAACGTTGTCTGCAGTGTTCACTTGATCCCTTTTGATCAAAGGACCCTGCGTTGACAACACTTTAGTCATGTATGCTAAAATTCCAGTACCAGTATTCGAATGGCTCGGATTTACAGCTTCTTCACTACAGACTGAGGATTTTTCTTTATCTCAAAAAGATGTAGAAACCAACCATAGATACATTTCAGAAATGGATGTCAGGACAACAGACAATGAGAAAGTCTTGCTATCAGTTAGGGCCCCTAAACCCTCTCAGCTGTTGTTTTGTCTACTATGACAAATGGACTCAGTTGGTTGACTTGTATTACCAGTGAGATGTGAGTTTGTGGGAAAGCTACCGGGGGTTTGTTTACTCCGGATATAAAAAAAATGTAATGGCATGACATGCTACTTTAACTGACACTACCAGGAAATTTGCCCGCTTATGATAAATACAATGTTGCCATTTCAGTATTTATAAAATGGGAATGATGTGCAGGAAGTGACACACTTGGTCATTATTGAGACAGCTAGCTCTCATGGACCAATATCTCTCCCCTGGGGCAAGGACGTTTCAGAGTTCATTCATGCATTCAGAAAACTGTGAATGTCTAGTGCTACTTGTTTAGCTAGCATGGTAAAACCATATGTATGCATCCATTTTGGACCAACCTAAGCAATTGAGTGACTCACTGACAGTTTTCCTATTTTTATTCCAAAACAATCTTTGTTTTCAATAAAGAGAAGGGCCAAACCACAAAACAAAGATACAAGGCAGTGTCATTAGTTTTGACAGGCCTCTGACAGGACAGTTGACACAAATGGGTTTTCCTAAAGGTTTTCTTTAAGCAGGTTCAAATTTATTTTAGCCTGCTTATATGAACTGTCTCTCTGACACTGGTTTATTGAGAGCCTCTCTGCCTTAAGCTTGTCAAACCCGCATGCGTTCTAGCCATGGTGCAACTTGCAAAATACCCATAAAAAGGTAAATGGTGAGTTCACCATTCCCCGGTAGAGGTGATGATGTCTTCAGTATGACTCACAAATGTTTCGTTTTTTTATATACTTTTTTGATTGAAAGCATAGCCGGCTTCCAAACAAAGCAGGCTCTTTGTTTTCAGTCAGAGATGGAGCTTTGTGTTATTCATAACTCCTTTTATAGCTGGGGAAAGTGAAATACTGAGTGTGATGAGGGATGGCTTTGTAAATTACGTCAATGTCTTTAGCGGCCTGAAATAGTCATTCAAAATCGCAAGGGAAATGGTACCTTGGTGAGGAGATTTATAGACCTATGTTTGGGATTTTACATTGGATAAGTTATAAATCACTCATGACATGAGTTTTCAATGCCCCAGGGGCTTGCTTCTCAACTTCAATCTGGAGAACCACGGGATAGTGATTTTCTAATTCTCAAGCCAGATGAGTTATCTTGCGTTATAATGAACTGAGTTTGAAGGATGGTCATTAATAGAGAGTTTCTGTAACTGGTGTAGAACCAAATAATTGAGATTTCTTTTGAGCGTACCATTTTGTTTCTGAATATTTCATCAAACGTAGTACCTCAAGTTGGGGAAACGCCATAATTTAGCTAAGTAAACCTATGGTTTTCTGTTGTCCCTAAATAGTACACACGACAATTAACATTGAGCAGGAAGCAGAAGACTTGCCACTTTAAATGGGTGGAACATTTGGTTGGTAACTAAATGGCCAGTTGTAGTGAATGTCATATTTATGTGAGTTTTAGCCTCTCTGTATAGCAGTCAGCCACTGCCCCCTATGCACACCTGCCTGTGCCATAGGTTGGAATTCAGCCATTGCTTTTCCAACATAACCCTTAGTCCAATCGTTCCTCACTGTGCTAAAGAAAAACATGCACCAAGACTGTGCCTCCCTTAATAATTTTTCCTCACCATAGCTAGCGCCTGGCAGCAAAGATTTGACATGCTAAGCTAGGACTTTGTGATGTATTGATCTACTGATACAGAGTATTGTTTTTTGTGA
>JACXGJ010006972.1:18035-32370 GCA_016801105.1 Esox niger | reverse complement strand
GGGGTTTTAGGGGTTGTGGTTATTATGGGGTTTTAGGGGTCATGGTTATAATGGGGTTTAGGGGTTATTATTATGTTTTTTG
The DNA here is from genome assembly GCA_016801105.1 of Esox niger. Lineage (NCBI taxonomy): Eukaryota > Metazoa > Chordata > Actinopteri > Esociformes > Esocidae > Esox > Esox niger. The sequence continues at coordinate 32,288 of JACXGJ010006972.1, read as the reverse complement.
TAAATATTAACAAACTTCAATTATACTGCAAGTCTTTGTAAACATGTTATTATTAACTAAACCAGTTGTAAGTGTTGGTGTTAGTCCATGTATTAGTGAATGTATTATCATTAAATAAGTGATTCTTCATGTTTTTTTGTGTTTAAGTAAACATCTATACATTCAGTAATTAATGATTGTATTTTACCAAGCTTTTTTGTGTGCACGTGCGTGCGCGCGTGGGCAAGGGCGTGACTAACTAACCTATTTCCCTTCTCCATAGTTACTAGGAACTGACAAGCATGCAGTAGTGTTAGCTGACAAGCCAACGTCTGACTCTGACAGCGTGGCGACAGGGGACAACCTTTTCTCCGGTCAGCTCCGGGACACCTGTGACCCAGGTCAGGCCCCAACTGCTGCCTGCGCAGGCACTCTGTGTTTTGGTTAATCAGATTCAAAATTATTATTTGCAGAAGCTATTTCTCCTGAGGCCCATGAAAAAACATGATAAAGTTACATAACACCTACAAAACGTTACTTCTGTTATATATAAAATAGAACCAATGTCTAGAAATGGTATTTCGTTAAATGTCAGTTGTGAATTTTCAACTCAAAATAAGAAACAAGAAAGTATAGGTAGATCCATATTCTTGGGTCAGAATAGTTGCAAACTATTGGGTCTTTCCCCAAAGCACATAAAAGACAGAGGAAACGTGGCCCTGAGCAGAAACATCCTTCCTGGCCCCTTCCTGCCTTTGTCCCACAGTGACATCATAGGACACACATTCAGAACAGTAGAGCACCTGGACCTCAGAACGGTTCTACACAACATTTTTAAAAGAACATTTTATTTCCCCTTTAGAATGTACGCATTCAGTCAGAAAATGAAATTGACGATTACAGGCATCTTCAGACACACACAGTAGATGATTTAGTAAACGGTTGTCTTGTGAAACACTGTGTGCTGACTGAGGTGTGTTTCTGTTCAGGGAAGGGGAAGAGAGGGGCGTTTTCGGAGCTGACCGGGTCTATGAGCAGGGCGGCCGGGTGGAAGATTAACAGGATCATCAGTTTCTCTAAGAAGAAGCCTCCCCTCCCAGGAGACACTCTGTCCTCCTCCTACCATGACAATCCACGCTGTGGTGAGACCCGGTTTTAAATGCCCCCCCCCCGTCCCCTCTCTTACTTATCACTGGCCTGAGGTACTGAGGCTACACTTCTCTGAGTTATGTTCCTATTATTTATAAGTTATTACAATGACAACACTAGGTAATTATTGCATCATTAGCTGTCATTACTGCGTCCTTACATTACTACGTAATAACTCTGTCAGAACTAGTTACAACATCATAACTTATCATTGCTATGTCAATACTGCATCATTAGCTGTCATATCTGCATAATTACTGAATCCTAACTAGTCATTAGATCATACCTAAAAATTACTACATCACTACTAGATAATTACTACATAATTATTGGTCATTACTACATCATTACAGTCATTACTACGTCATTACTACGTCATTGTTATGTCTTCCCACCTTAAATGTTATAGGATTAAATCAGGGTTATTTCACTACTTAAATTTATGTACATTAGTGCTGCGTTTTTCGGGACAGCTATAAATCTCAAAACTAGAACGCTAAACAAATGTTAATAACAAATATTAATTTAAAATAAGTCAGTAAAACAATGCAGAGTTTTTGACAGCAGCTGGTTACAGTATTATAGTGACTATATCCTGGGATTTCCTACGATTTTCCTAAGAACTGTTTCTCCTAACTGATCTTGTGTTGCTTGTGGCTATCATGCGAAAGAGATTGCATATGTGTGTGTGCAAAAGAGATTTCATATGTATGTGTGCAAGAGGCCATGTTTGTTATAGTGATACTAGGTAACTCAATTTGTGACTTTTTTTTACTAACTGAATAAGTGTCTTCTGCCATGGCAAAAATGTTTTTGTGCGAATAACCATTTTCAGGATCTTTCCTTGTCATGCTAATAAGTAAGTAGCAGCGAATGCAGAAGAAATTAGCAAACCCAACACCAAGACACAAAGCCATCTGTCGCTCAAAAACACCAAGGCATACAAGTAAACCTTTACTCAAACCACTGGTTCAAACCCTTGATCTAGAAGGACCATCTGCTTGTCGGGCGACACACTGTTTAAGAGGGTTTGGAGGCTATCATGTCACGCCAGCATTGGCGTTATTCTCTAGCGGTCTGTGTTGTCACCTGAATGGGAGTGTGTTTGTGTCACATCCCCAGGCTACCTGAACGTCCTGGTGGGCCAGTGTTGGAAGGAGAGGTGGTGCTGTGTACGGACCGGGACACTATACCTGCACAAAGACCGGGGGGACCTGCAGACCCATGTCAAAGCAGTGTGCCTCCACGCGGCAGAGGTCGTACCGGGCCTGGGGCCCAAGCACCCCTTTGCCTTCCGCATCCTACAGGGAGGCAACGATGTCGCTGCCCTGGAGGTACGTGTGAATGTGTTTGGCCCTGGCGTGTCTCCGGTCGGTCCCGCGGGCCGCGGTGGTGATGTGCGGGTGTCTCCCTGTGTCCGCCAGGCCAGCTGTTCGGAGGAGATGGGCCGCTGGCTGGGGGTCCTGCTCGCGGAGACCGGCGGTGCCGCCACACCGGAAGCCCTGCACTACGACTATGTGGACGTGGACACCATCACTGACATCACGGACGCCGCCAGACACTCCTTCCTGTGAGTCGGACACAGTGGGCCTTGGCCCTGAGCGCGGGGTTGGGAGGCTTCCAAAATGCTCCGAGTACCTTACGTTGCAGATGATAGATGGTCCAGGGGCTAAATGTCTCTCACCACCCTCTTACTGTCCCGTAGATGGGCGACGTCCTCCAGCGGTGCCTCTACAGACTCCAGAACCTACGACGAGGTCCCGTATGAGAGCGTGTTGGTAAGGAGATAATAGTAAACATTATTAGAATTGATCTCAGTTGCTAAGACCATTTTGTTGAAACGGGGATCGAGCTGATTTCCATTTTAACCTAATGAGTAAAACAGTGTTCTTTGTTTGCTAAACAGTTAGGCATTAGTCATTTGACATTGCTTTCACACACATGTTGTTGTGTACATTTTAAAGGACTTTTTGCTGGATTTCTTGTGGGTTTTCAAAGTATGCATACGTGCAGGATTTTTGGGGTGATATAGGCTAGATAAAACCCCCTTGGGCAGTAAAAGACTAGGGGTTTCCACGATCCTCTCGCCTTTTCACTTGACCGAAAGTCAGGTATTGTCACCTATATCGATAGTTACTGTATCAATGTCATTCACGAATTAAAGAAAAACAAAATGTTTTTGTGCCATAAAATGGCTTTGTCTGTGTAAAGTTCATATTCAGTCTCGCTAGCAATCGCTCTTATCTTTTGACGATTCCAATTAGATACTAGTAAGCCTATTACCGGGTAATAAACCGTTAAAACGGCCAGTTGCAAAAGCCATACAGTTCATAGATGCTAATTGTGGTGGAGATAAACTTAGTAAGAAACGTTTGTCAGTTTAACACAATGCTAAATGGTGACTAGGTAAATATTCAAACATGTTGTGATGTTACTGTGTGACATATTGATCTAATGTTGAGATGCTACACCGACACCGAGCGAATGTATCGTGCTGTGGTGAAATGATTAAAGACACAGTCACTCAGGAGACCTGGGTTTGAATCCAGTAAAGGCAACGATATTTACAACCTTTTCGTGGACTAGGCTTGCTTGGTCTGTAAAGACATAAAAACTCTACTGAAAACAGTTAAAGCCAAACGTTTTCAGCTGTCCATGTAACCTCGCTTGAGCAGTGAATCTTATGAACCCCCCCCACCTCTTAGTTCACACCCATATTTCTAGCAGGAGATCTAAGTGTCCTGTTGACCCGTGGTCATACACACCCTTTTCCCTCTATAGAGGCATGAGTAGGAGGGCTTTTTTCCAGAGCAGAAGGCCTGCAGAAAGCTGACAAGCCCCTCTGTGCGTATGTGGGAGGGGAAATAACGCTCCAAGGATGAGTTCTGATGAGCTCTTTTTAGAGCAGATCTGAGTTGTGTAAGCAGTACAGAGATCTCTCACAGCTCTGACGCTATAGGGAAAACTCATGAGGCTTTCAAGGAAAAGATGAAAATCTTATCCAACTGCTTATCCAGCTGTGTCCAGTATTTTGTTGACTTACTAAAGTCTAAATCCTGCCTTCATGTTTCAAGTGTAACTCTTTGGAGTACATCTATCACGTTCCATGTTTTTACGCAACTTTAGTTTGTTTAGCTTTAGTTTATTTAACTTCTGGTCTAGTTTTTCCAAAGAATTTCCAGTTAGTTACATGTGAGGTATTGCACAGCACATATTAGTGACTGAGTTTATTTGGTGTAGTATTTTTTCCTTGCTGGCTGTCTTCTCTTTTCAAGGCTTTACCTCCCACATCAATCTCCTTCCAGGTCCTTCCTTTCCAACCTTCCCTGCCTTACGCCATGCTACGTTTCCCTGACCAGCTCAACCTTCGCTGCCTTACGCTATGCTACGTTTCCCTGACCAGCTCAACCTTCCCTGCCTTACGCTATGCTACGTTTCCCTGACCAGCTCAACCTTCGCTGCCTTACGCTATGCTACGTTTCCCTGACCAGCTCAACCTTCGCTGCCTTACGCTATGCTACGTTTCCCTGACCAGCTCAACCTTCGCTGCCTTACGCCATGCTACGTTTCCCTCCACAGCAGCCAGAGGAGCCCGTTCCCAGACAAGGAACTCAGGTGAAACGACACTCTTCTTTCTCCAGCAGCAGAGATACGGAGGTGAACTCCCTCGTCACCATAAAGAGACATGGCTCCAGTAAGTCTGCTGAAGGTCATCCATTGCTCGCGTGCATTAAAGTGTTCTGAACTGAGAGGTACTGACCGTTTCACTGTCTTAGATGCGAATCAGTATGTATCTGGGAAGTATGGTAAAACACGAGCAGAGGAGGACGCCAAGAGGTACCTGAAGGAAAAAGAAGAGATGGAAAAGGAACGTGAAGTCATCAAAAACGCCCTGCTCATACTGCGCACGGAACGGAAAGAGGTCAAGGAACAACTGAAGAATGCTACAGGTATGACAGTGAAACACAATATCGCATTGGGCTGAAAACGGGCAGCATACCTAGCCAATATTCTTTTTGCAGATCACTGGCGCCCCCTACTGCCTAGTATTCACCACTCGTAGAGGCCTAACAAAGAGCCGACTGTGTCTTACTGCCTAGGTAAGCCGCAGACACAGCTTGAGAAGCGTTTGGCACAACTGGAGGAGTCCTGCAGGGGGAAGGAGGAGGAGCGTGTGGACCTGGAACTGCGGCTCACTGAGGTGAAGGAGAACCTGAAGAAGTCCCTGGCCGGAGGAGTTCTGGGGCCGCCTAACGAGTGCAAACTCCCCGCCAGAAAACCCCCCATCAGCAAGCCCCCCAGAAAGGTACTCCGTCCGCTCTGTCTCCTGATCCGGCGCAAAATACTGTGGTTCGTCCCCAGTAAGAGTCCAACATCCTCAGCCTCTCTTTCCTCTTACTGCACGTCCAGGCCCAGCTCAGTAAAGGTGAGAATCTGTACAGCGAGGCGGCCATGCCAGTCAACTGTGCCGCAGAGATGCGGAAGCGCCCTCCATCCATCTACGCATCCAGCAAAGGGAATGTCATGCAGAAAGCCAAGGTAGGCCGTCGACAGGTTCTGATGCACTGCGTGTCAGTGTCCGATGAGACAGTTGGAGGGCGCACTGCATAAAACCGCTTACAGCAAACTCTGCAGCCACGTAGGTTCACTTCATAAACTAACCGTGCGTGTCGGTCTTGTGTTTTAGGAATGGGAGTCTAAAAAGAAGACTTAGACACACCCCTGCTCTTGCAGGTGAACTGTCAGGTGCTAGTGGTCTAAGAAAATGTTGGAGCTGATTTTTAAAACAAAGAAAGGAGGATGGCGTAAAGCAGGGACTTCTCCGTTTTTCCACTCTTTTGTTCGGCGCTCAACATTCACTGCCCATCGCTGAGCTGAAAAACAGGTGACTGGAAAAAGACAGGGAAACTCCTGGACTTGTGGTGGAGAACATCACTCAAACTCCTGCTGGACTTGAATACGCCAAGTGGTCGTTCTCGAGCATTACACTTGTTTTGTGATCCAGTAATCACTTGTTTAACGTGGGACGTCGTCCCTTCTGACTGTGGGAGAGAGGAGCGTGTTGATGGAGGATTCCAAGGGGAGATGTCGGAGGAGGTCCTTGGTCTGAGGGGTTGAGAATGGAGACATTTGCACTAACCATGCACCGGTCTGCAAGGAACGAAAACAAAGGGAAAGAGAATGTTGTATCGGTTGTTATAGAGTTTGTTATTGAAACAGTAGCCAAATGCCTATCCTGTATCCACGTTGATCCATAGAATCAGTGCCCTCAATATTTTAGGTTGAAATCAAAAAGGTTTATTTGGCGATGTAATGTGGTTCAAATTCACACTGAATTGGTGGAATGGACCATCCCTTAGGAATTAAGTGAGATGTTTTGTCCCTTTTATTAAAATCTTTATATTGTGTGATACATGAGGTCCGATGTTGCTGAAACAACTAGCTGGACGATAGACGAACTGATACAGTATAACGTCTGTGTAAAACTACTATTGTTATTTTAATGTGAGACTAATTGTGACTAAACAGAGGTGTTTCCTGATTATGTAATTTACTCACTGTTTCTCAATTTAATGAGCCTTTTTACTTTTGATGACTTTTGCACTTTACTGTTATTTGTACTTTTGTGTGTACATAAACTGTTCATTGAAGTTGTCTGATTTTTGTCACAGAAAGGATGGTAGAGACTATGTGTGAGTTTCTGACAACTTTGTAACTGGCTAAAAATGTCAACAAACTGCTTACATATTTAAAAAGGTCACTGATGTAATAATGTATATCTGCTGAATGCAAGTCGGGGGGACATCCTGGTTTGACACACCATTTGACGTTAGGTGTCATGCATTTTTGTTGTAAAAACCAGCATTAGCTGACGTTGAAAGACAGCTAATATGTATCTTTATCAACAAAAACAATTAACAGAGAAGCTCGAAATGAACACTAAGACCTCTTTTGTCCATTTCATCCATGAACTTTTCAGTGTCTTAAAAATTCATTGAAAAGTAACATGAATGGGGAGAGCTTTTGTTCTTTAGAGTTGAGGCCTCCCTGTATTTCCTCATCATTCAGGGGTGAGGTCTTGTACCCGGTCTCAGAAGAGGCCCATGTTGGCATTTACCAAGGCAACAGCATCCCCCAGGTCAACGCATCTTGGCAACTGAAATGAAAGATCACAATAACAGAAGTAAAAGTGTACAAAGTAAAAGTACTCAACTAGGTTTGGCTGTGTTCATCACTGCAGGGAGGATTCGAATCAAGAGCTAAGTAACCAGGAAAGGGAGTTCAAAACTAACCAGTGATCGATGAAATAAAAAGGAAGAGTGTAAGTTATAAATTAAGGTCACTGGTTAGTTATGGACTCTGTTTAAGTAATTTAGCACATCTTTAGGAACTAGTGAACAGTTATGGGAATACAAAACTCACTGCATAACGAAGCACGGCATTGTGTTCTAGTAAGGCATTTATTAAAAATTAACACCAAAAGTGCATGTTCTCAGTTTTGTTGAGGACAAATGAATTAAATGTTTTTCGTGAAGTTCCTTAATGAGGAGTTCAGCTGTATAAATGGGTTTTTACCCCCACAAAAAAGTTATTACATAACTTATGGAATGTAGGAGCCTTTCTGTTTTGTATGGCCCCAAGACGGCATTGTGTGCCACACCACCAATGGTAGAAACTACAGCACACAGAGTGATGTTGCTTCCTTGTTGTACGGGGACATTGACTGTGGCACAATGGCCAGTCACATTTCTCCATTTTCTTTTTTTGTGAAGATTGAAGTCAGCTTCATCAATATACAGGTACTCATAATGAATTTCACTGCTATCCAACTCCAACATGCTCTAGAGTAGAAAGACCACAAGGTAGAATATTGTAAGTTCGTTTTTTACAGTAATAGCACTGATTGCAAGTTGATACTACTGTAATCTGTTGCTAAAGTCTGAGCTCCCACTTTGTTTCTGCACTATGCAGAGAGATGCCTGATTTTTTTCACTTAGAGCAGAATAGTATATGGGGATACACTATAAAAAATCTGTGTTTACAGTAAAAGTGCAGTAATTGGCTGCACATACAGTGCCTAGCAAGATTCTTTGACTAGGCCATTCCAACACATTTACATGTTTCCCTTAAACCACTCAAGTGTTGCTTTAGCAGTGTTTTTGGGGTCAATGTCCTGCTGGAAGGTGAACCTCCGTCCTAGCCTCAAATCAAACACAGTTTTACAGGTTTTGCTCAAGAATATCCCTGTATTTAGCACCATCCATCTTTCCCTCAACTCTGACCAGTTTCCCAGTCCCGGCTGCTGAAAAACATCCCCAAAGCATGATGCTGCCACCACAATGATTCACTGTGGGGGTGGTGTTCTTTGGGTGATGTGATGTCTCAGGTTTGCGCCAGACATAGCGTTAACTTTGATGGCCGAAAAGTTACATTTTAGTATCATCAGACCAGAGCACCTTCCTCCAAACATTTTGGGAGTCTCCCACATGCCTATTCAACCACTCAAAACATGCCATTCTGTTTTGTGCTGAAAGTAATTGCTTTCTTCTGGCCACTCTGCCATAAGGCCCAACTCTATGGAGCAGATGGCTTATTGTCATCATGTGTACATATACTCCAGTCTCTGCTGTCGAACTCTGCAGCTCCTCCAGGGTTACCTTCGGTCTCTGTGCTGCCTCTCTGATTAATGCCCTCCTTGCCTGGTCTGTGAGTTTTGGTGGGCGGCCGTCTCTTGGGAGGTTTGTTGCTGTGCCATGTTCTTTCCATTTGGTTATGATAGATTTGATGGTGCTCCTGGGGATCATCAAAGATTTTGATATTTTTTTATAACCTAACACTGACTTGTACTTGTACTTAACAACATTGTCCCTTACTTGTTTGGAGAGTTCCTTGGTCATCATGGCAGTGTCTGGTTAGTGGTGCCTCTTGTTTAGGTGTTGGAGTCTCTGTGGCCTTTCAAAAAAGGGTGTGTACATGTACTGACAGATCATGTGACCCTTAGATTGCACACAGGTGGACATCATTTCACTAATTATGTTACTTCTGAAGGTAATTGGAAGCACCAGAGCTTTTTATGGGCTTCATAACAAAGGGGTGAATACATATGCACATGACAATTTTCTTTCTTTTTTTATATCTAAAACATAGTTTTATGTATTTTTCTCATTTCACTTCTCCAACTTGGACTATTGGGTTCTGATCCATCACATACAATTCAGATTAAAAAAAACATTGAACTAAAGGCTGTAATGCAACAAAATAGGTAACAAGCTAAGGAGGGTGAATACTTTTGCAAGGCACTGAATTTGAACAAACCCGGAATCGCAATGCCTTCACTAACGGAATTCCTCTCAAAGGGCACTATGTATACCTGCTTCATTTGGAATGCTTTTCACCTACTGTGGAGACTGCATTGGTGACTATTGTGGAATAGTTCATTGCCCTGTATTATTCTTAGCTGAATGACTTGGAGGCAGAGGATGTTGTTCTGGACCACAATGTCAACAATGGAATGTTTTGAGAGCAGTTACCGGAGTTTGGAGAAATGTGTCATCGATTGGGAAAAACTGTAATATTAAGAAACCCACATATTAAGTAATGCTCCTCAATTAATGGGGAACTTTCTCCTGTCTCCGCTTTGAATTGCGGGTCTTTTTAAGGCATTAGTAGCTTAGCGTTTCCCCCTAATTCATGTAGAGAGTAAGCATTTTAATGTTTAAACGGCGGCAAATAATTTGTTGGCGTACAAAAGATCACCACTTTTATAATTCGTTTAGCAGTTTAAAGGTTTTGCAAACTCCTAAAAATATTTGCAAACGTGTAATGGGTACTGTATTTCCGCTTGCAAACACTGCCATTGTATGAGAAATCTATCGATTTTTTTGTGAAAATATTTTATATTGACAAGTGGAATGAAGGAGTTGCATGCTTCCAAACATCAAGTTTTACGGTGGCCCACGGGAGCAAAACGCAACATTAGCGATGCAAACAAAAGTTGAAAACACATTACCAAAAATGAAACATTTATATCAAAATACTGCATTTCAGTCAACAAAAAACTACCCACAAAACCAGAATATTAAGTGACAACACAACAGCATTAGCCCAGAACACAACAGTTGCAGAAAAGCAGCATTAAGTTGCTGACAACGGAAGTGCTCCAGACCACTAGGGGCAGTGCCAAGTGGAATTAGTTGGGCTTCCAACAAAATATACATATGACTTCATACGGAGGGACAGACTTCGGGCGCTTTAACGTTATTGTTGTCATTATTAGCTAGATGTCGTGAACATTTATCAGAGTACTTTTTTGAAACGAGTAAGTTTACATTTCTACCCTGCGAAGGAGGTAGTAATGAACATTGATTCCCGATCGATGAAGAGGTAAGGAAAGGGTGGTTGGTGGCAGCATATCATGACATTAACATGCACATTTATTTTTGCTTTGGGTCACTGATTTGGAGCAATTGTTAGGGAGATGCTTCGGTGATTCTTGCATTATTTTTTAAAGACAACAAACTGCATTAAGCAATAGCTGCATGTAGAGAAATGTTTATCAGATATTACATGACTTTGTGCCTATAACAAAATCTGTTGAAGTTCAAACATCAAAATATAAAATGTATAATTTGTGGATGAAATATCAATAACTTGTAACACTGCAATGGATATCAGTTGCAAGACAGACTTTTATGCTAGTGGTAAAAATGTGTGGTCAACCTTCTCTCTAATAGTGTTTGAAACATGATCTTTATACATCCTCTCAACTAGAATGTCCTCCTGAGCACAGATGACAAAGTCACACCAGCTACAACCTGTTAGAAAGATTTGACCTTGAACTTGCCTGTCGTAGGCATGTGATCTCTTCAACTTCAGCTCTCCATTCAGGTAAGGCCAGTCCAATTAACTCTGTACACTTAGCCTCCAAGACACCAAAGTGGGGCCTCACAGGCTGTCTCTAATGCTTTGTCGTGGAGTTGTTCTTTATGAGTAACGATATGGACACCCTGAGAACACTGAAGCCTGCAGCCATCTAATGAAATTGGTGTAAGAGGGGCATCAGGTATCTTCAATTTCCTAGGTTTTTAGCTGTGGATACACACTGTGGAGGAACGTACACTGCCAGCTTGCACAGGCCCAGAGGCACTCAACCAGGGGAACGTTGGCTGTCATGTCCATGGTTGTCACATGAGGCGCAGTAAGTAAAGTAAAGTTAGAATATGTTTCTGAGATGTGGAGAAGGTTCCTATCAGGCATTTGTCTGTAGAGAGCTTTGTAAAGGGAACTCCTGCAAAACATTTCAAGCATTTTTGGGGCATAAATGATGGTTTAAAGGGGTTAAAGCTCAGTGTATATCAAATAACATGGATAAAAAAAACAGATTAACAAACTACAAAAATCACATTTCTAAAACATAAATTTGAGGTGCCTATAACCTTACCATACCTTATTCCACCAGCACACAAGATAGTTGGTTTCCAGACCAGGCTTCACACTAAAGAACAAGGAGTAACAATATTTTGCAACAGACTTACTATTTCATAAGATAACAAATGTGCATTGTTTTGGGCACTGTAAAGACTCACAAGTATTCTTGGCTTGTGCCAACGTTGTTCTGTCTCTGTAGCTGTGAACAAGTGGTACAGCAATAGTGTTGAGTAGTGAGTAGTGTGCCATCTGGTAAAGCTGACCAACCAGGTGGTTCCACACAGCACTTCCTGCAAATCAGGAGCAGTGTGTTCAGTGATGGTGGTTTGGTACAGAGTGCTTTAACATCTATAAAGTGAAGAAATGAAAAGCCCATGTAATTTACCCCCATGTATCCAGGTTATGACTGAGGAGGTGCACAACTCAGGCCCTCAAGGTAGGCCATAAAGACAACTGGAGCAGGTAAAAGTTTTTGTTCTCTGTTCAAAAACACGCAGTTATGAATACTCATTAGTGATGATAATTTATTGATAAGATTACATTTAAACCCTGTCTCCTACATATGTTGACCATAATTAGTAACACAAACTAATTATGTAAGATAGTTAACATGAACTAGCTACCGTTAATGCTACAATCGCCGAGTAGCTAGTTGAATGTGTGATTGTAAATCTGTCATTGCCGTGGCAATTACATTCAGTGTGGTCTATGTAGCTTCCTATATACATCTTGAGCCCGTTTTCCTTCTTGCTAGCTGGAGTCTGGGAAGCGAATTTGACTATTCGATGTACATCATTAATGTTAAGTTTAGGAAAGTCCTTGTTTCCAAAAAATAAATACTGCGACAAAACCGGACACAGCGCTAGCAATATTACATCGACTGGTTTGTAATCAGCGGGACCGGAAACGGGCACACCGGTACGAAGTGGGCGTGGAACGTTCGGTCATGGAATGCGCATTTGGGCTTTTTGAAATAATCCCAACGAAAAACAACGTGATATAAATTCACCAATGTAAGTTTAATGACAATTTATTATAAAGTTACGTTGAGTGACTTCACTTGGTTTTTCGACCAAAGGTTAAAAAACGCCTCCTTGAACTACCCCTAGAGGTCTGGAGCAAAGCCGTTTTCAGCAACTTGAAATGCTGCGTTACTGCATATGTTGCTGTGTTTTGCACTAATGCTGTTGTGGTGTGAGTTAAGGCTATTGTGTTGTCACTTAACGTTGTGGTGTTGTGACTAGTTCATTGTTTTCTGAAATGCAGCGTTTTTGTAAATGTTTCATTTTTAAAAATGGTGTTGTGTTTTCAACTTTTGTTTGCATCGTTAATGTTGTGTTTTGCACCCGTGGGCCACCGTACATGTTAGATACAAGTATGCAACACTTTAACGACTACAAAATTACACGTTTTCGAAAAGATTTACCAGTATGCACTTTTTTTTAAACTACAAAACGAATTGCAATTTTGCAAAACGTTTTTACAGCTGCAAACCAAACACGAATACACGTTTGTAAATCTTTTTTTACGCCGATAAAAACTATTTTGCAAATGTACAAACATACCTTTTCCAGTAGTTGGCAGCAAAGTACAATTTCGGATTGTAGTCCGATTTAAAACCTCACGGAAGACGAAGAAGAAGACGTAACTAAGCGAAGATTTTTCCGCCACCACAGCAGAAGAAAAAAAAAAAGATGGCCATACGCTGTTTCTCGGTTTGTAAAAATCTTAACCACGTCGGCAGATTACAACTATTCTTGTCGAATGATTGCAGGTGAGTGTTTCTAACATGTTTATTAAACTGTAAACACGTGGTAGACTACGAAGCAAGGGCGTTGTATTTAAGATTGCCTTGTATGCTTTTCGTTGGCTAACTAGTTGATTAGCGAACAGGCCTAGCTCTATTATTTGACTTTTAATTAATAAATTAAACGGATTAATCACATTGGCTGACAACATTTGGTTATGTTACACGTTTTATCTGTTGTAGCTGCACGTGATCCGCAATAGCGATTGCATGAGATTAAAGTTGTTATTTAGATATCGGTTTCTGATTGGAAGAGACGCGTCTCAGGACGCGTTGTATTGGCTATCACAGTCACACCTCTGCTTGCTGCCATGTAATTATCAAAAATCTTTTTCTACACACACATTATGTCCAGTTGCTTGTGAGCCTGTATTTAGTTTGGAACGGTAAGAGTTAAATGTAGCCTCCTGTGTTTGACCTTGAAATATTAGTTTCATTTTCAAAATGAGGTATCCAGCGGAAGCTTCCGGACTACGTATGCAGACGAGACCATGCTTCTCTTTTAATAATATTGGCGTTATTATCAATAACAAGTGAATTACCATAGACCACTTAAATCATAGGAAAAGGTTATTAGTTATTAGTTTGATGGGAATTTTGCCTAGCTACAACGCTGGTGTAAATTTGGCGGTGTGCACTGAAACACTTTATAGAATGGTCCTTTTAGCATATCAACAGTGAACGAATAGTAATCAGGCACTGGATTACGTCTGACTTCACGACGAAAATACCTCACGACCCGATTGTTGTTCCCACTAACAGTTCCCGTGTCTACGCCCCTTGTGTGTAACAATCCTCGAGTCTACGCCCCTTGTGTGTAACAATCCTCGAGTCTACGCCCCTTGTGTGTAACAATCCTCGAGTCTACGCCCCTTGTGTGTAACAATCCT
>JACXGJ010006972.1:0-17935 GCA_016801105.1 Esox niger | reverse complement strand
ATGTATTTGTGTTTAAACATACTCATCACTTAAAGGGATTTCTTTGATCACTGTTTCAATGAAAAATTATGTTAATGCCTACAGGTGTATGAGTGTACTTGGATTTAAGGTGCGTTCACACATCAGAGATGTTTTTTAAAGGCGGTTCAGCACAAGAAAAAGGCCTGTTTCTTAAATGAATAATTTCCCACATAAATCAATTGACCTCATCCAAAAAGTCCTTGGGTGACCTTATTTCTATTGCAATCGGATCCTCATTATGCTGGTGGTGAAACTGTATGGGACAAAGCTTGATGCTCCTTTCCAATGGTAACCTAGTTAGGGACAAAGTGCAAGCCATCACCTTTTGTGCAGTGATGGGGTGTTATATTCAGCTGTCTGTAAGCTGTGTTACAACAGGGCTAGGGAGTAGCTACCACTTGCCGTGTAAAGAAACGTCTTCTGAAGAGTTCTCACTAAGTCTGTGGTAGCTAGCTTAACACTACATGCTGTACAGAAAATAGACACAACATGTATTTCAGCCGCACCTGTCGGGTATATGTGTTATCAGTGCAGGAGAGAAATTCAGTGATATTTTATAGAAATGGGCCTGTTGTCTGTATGAAAACTGTTCTGTATCTCATGAAACATGGGACCGAAACTTTAAATGTTGCTTTCCATATTTAGTTCAGTATAGCTACTTATCTGTAACTGTTCCTCTATCTTGCCTAGGCTAATGTTTGAACACCGCATTACCTTGCTGTGGCTGACATTGTTGGAGTTTCATGCGCCCCTTGGCGTCACGTGTCTGGCTGCTAACATTCTGTTGTGTATTTGGTCTTCTCCCCAGGCTATTTGGTTGAAGGTTTCTGGGAACCAAGTTTATTTGATCTAGACTGTGGCATAAACAAACAATTAGCTCAGCTTATACAGCAATAGTTCATTGACTATGTTTGCTCCCTCGCCGGGTCAATGTTTACTGCCAAACACCAGTTGTGTAATTCCTCTCAGATCTAAGGAGAATTCAAAGCCATCCTGAGATTGCGGGCGTCACCTGGGGTCGTTTACAACGCCCACAGGAATTGGATTTTGGCTCTCAACAATACTGATTAGGACTAGGTAAAAAAAGCATGCACAGAAGGGAGTCTAAAAAGCAGAGTTGCCGTTGACACTGAGGCACTAAGTAAAATTAGCGGCTAAGTTTAGCTTTTTTGTTGTTCTTTCCTGGTTTCCAGTGCCTTGGTTGGCCTTTACAGCACAGCAGCCAAACAGTGGGGGACTGGTGCGGATTGTCATGGGGATGATGCCCCTGCCGAGTCAGACACCAGCCATGACGTGACCAACGTGCGACTGCTGGAATCCAGAGCCAGCAAGCTGGAGGACCAGGTCAGGGAGCTCACGGTAAGCAAACAACATGTAAAGGGACTTTGAAGATTCCTCTAATTGGATGGTTGACCACTCTGATCTGAACAAGACCTGGATAAGCAGAAGATCAGTTGGAAAAATCAGAATTGAACTGTAGCCTTTTTCTTGACTGGCTTTTCCAAGCCTTCCCAGATTGGTTTCTATCTATTGATTTACTGAACTGTCAGAGAACTGTAGCAATTTGCCAAGCAATTGATAAAAACAGTACAAAATGCCTGCCTCCATTTCATTCATTGATAAGTGTTTATTTTACTTTGTCTAAGAAGACATCCAGTCTTATTAGAGATCATTCCAGATATGAAGGCGAAACATTTGACATAAAGATTTATACACGCAAACAGTTTGACAAATTGTTCTGCTCTAGATAAATGTAATGTTGGTTAAAAACAAAAAATGTGTGGCTGATTAGAAACAGTGAGTTGTGTAAGTAACAGGCGTACTGTACTGCATTATGTTTCAGCAAAGATACAAAACAGCCTTGGCCGATTCTGACAACGTTCGAAGGAGAACCCAGAAGTTTGTCCAAGACGCCAAGCTTTTTGGTGAGCAGTTTAGTCCCCTTCCCTCTACCTGTACTCAGTAAAACCCTCCACTCAGTTCTGTTTTAATCGCTTTTGTCCAACCACCCTCCAACAGGTATCCAGAGTTTCTGCCGCGACCTGGTGGAGGTGGCCGACCTGCTGGAGCAGACAACGGTCGACCTGCAGAAGGACGAGTGTCAGAGGCTGGGCCAGGTCCAGGACCGTCTACAGGGGGTCTTCACCAAGCACGGCCTGGAGAAGATGAGCCCCGTCGGGGCCAAGTACGACCCCTACCAGCACCAGATTGTGTGCCACACTCCGGCTGGGGCCGGGGAGCCTGGCACCGTTGCCGTGGTGAAGCAGAATGGGTACAAACTCCATGGACGCACCATCCGTCATGCCCTGGTGGGCATCGCTGTGATGACCCAGGCTCGGGACTGAGGTGTGCCCTCTCCGTGGGACGTCCTTTACAGCTGCACCTTAAAGACACGGCTCTCCAAAAATAATTTCAGTTATACTTTTTTTGTGTGCAATTGTTCTTGTCGTCTAGATTGATTATGTACATAAGTATTTATGTTTTTTTTCTCTCTTTTTTTTTTGTTAAAGTAGTCCAAGTGTGAGACTGTGCCTGATCATACGAATGTTGGCTGTTAACATTCACAACAGGTCTGTGAGGAAACACAGGCGTTGTAATACCTCATAACACCAGGCTGAGAAAAACCTGAGTTCACTCAGTAACGTGGAAGCTGCGTTATCCACACGGCACTCCAGAACTGTGGTGGTTTCTGTGTATGTGAGCAAGTCGAAATGAAGTTCCTGATGGTGTGGGAGAAACTGGCATTTCAGGTCGAGAGTTCAAATTGAGGGTGTTACCCAGGGGCACCGTCATTGTAGAAAGAGGGAAGTATGTGAATATGTCTTAGGGGGGTTGGGGGGGTTCTGGAAAGTTGGAAAATTGTTTTCCTGCAACAGCTTATTCCTGCAGTCTAGAGCCATAATCTGTGTGCCTAATTGTATTCTAAATATTCCTGGTACCGTTCCGATTGTTGTGAATTACACGTGTCAATATACTGCTTTGACATGCTTTAGCATTGACATCTGAAATTACAACAAATGAATGGGATCATTACATGAATGGCCAGTTGGTAGCCTAGCGTTGAGCTAGGAACCGAAGGTTAGCCGAATCACAACCCTGAGGTTTGGGGGGGGGTGGGTTCGCCCTTCATCGAGTCAGTTATTTCCTCAACTGATCCCTGTCCTTTGTGGGAGTCCCAAGCACCCCTCCAATTTTAAGGGGTTCAGTTAAACACAGAAGAAGGTGGACATTTGTGTGCTGCTGACCACTAAACGAATATTATCCTTACCATGGCAATGTTTTGTCATACGGTTGCCGTCCTCATTTAAAACAGCTATTTTGCTGCATGTCTAAGCGTACCTCTGAGCTGTCTATCCCCCTAAATAGTTTTTAATTTTTTCTGATTTATTTTTTATTTTTTTGCGATTACAGCAAAATCCTCATTGCAAAAATGCGACGGCCTGCATCAGAGACTTACATTTTAAGATGTCTTTGCAATGCTTGCTCAACCAGGAAGTATTTGTTGGCATGTTGGAGGAGAGCACATTCCCTGGCCAATGAACTTGATACAACTTGTCATCTGATCTACCACAAGGATAATCTACAACGTACTGAGAAAAGGCAGTCTTGCCTGACATGCTATGCTGAACTGATCTGCACCTCTGGATACTTACAGGATGCCACAACCAAGATCTGAACAGGATTTTAATTAGATGGGGACTTTTAAAATATTAAAAGTTTGAAAGTAATGCAAGTCTAAAATGACATTTAGTAGAAACCAAGAAAAACAAGCTACTGTAACTTGATCAACCTGAAAGGTGTTGGAGTCTTAATTGGGAGACCATGGGTGTATTTTAGAGTTTTCTAAAGTCAACTTCATTCATTTTCAGGGCAGCAATTAATACCAGAAATAAGAAACTTTCATTCATCGAGAAGTGACGGACTACATTGTTTAGTCAAGTTAAATACGAAACGTACCTCCTGATAAGTTCTGCTTATTTCTGGCAGCTATAATCGGATATGTTTTGGTCACTACAACAGGGCTGCCAAGTCCTAGCCCTGATGGGCTGAATACTTCTATCGGTTGGTTGGTCGCATCCAGTGTCCCGGGTCTGAATTAGTCTCTACTAATCATCTTGAAGCAAAAGTCTTTAGTCCTGTGAAACGCAGGTCTATAGCTCATGAAACAACCATCTGGTGCTAGTTTTAGCTGATGGCCAGGATCAGTATCAATTCAACAGTGAAGTCTGTCGCAAACAAGCACTGGTCATCTGATGCCGGTTTAGAGCATCTTGGAACCTCAAGCTGGTCCAAGCTGTTGTTTTCTTTTCAGCAGGGGAGGATGACAGGATGAAAACCAGAAATGTTTCACTACAGGGCCTGCGCTACTCTACTACACAGGTGATACTCTGCCTAGACTAGCTGGTCATAAGACCCCCAAATCGATATTTACATGTATGGAGTATAGACACATTGGGTTTGTTTATCATTTAACCCAAAGAGCACTTTGTATGATTTAGATGTTGCAGCAATTTTAATCTATTTATAGAATGTCTCAAGTCATTTCAGACTTTAAAAGAAGCACCCTGATGATTTAATCATTGATTTTTTTTTTTTTTTAAGACTGTAAGAAGATAGTTGAGAGAATCTCTTTGTTTTTCATTAATGATGGCTGTTAATTAAAACACTTTCTTTCACCATAGTTATATTTTTGCTTTAATAAATGTATGATAATGTTGGTTGCTCTTGTCTTTTGTGAGAACCTGGATTTCTATGGAATAATTTTATTCCAATTGAGGGCACAGTCCGGTCATTGAGGAAAAGAAAAAATTACAAATGATGAAGGTTGGTCTTTCTTTCAAATAATGGAGTGTTTCTTCTCTAATTGGCTTATGTCTTGTTACCTTGTGACTAGGGCCCTCAAAAGTATTGACCATAATTTGACTTTTTGTGTTGCAACATGAATCCTAACAGATTTAATTAGGATTTTCTCTGATCAACACAAGTCCTTCATGTCACTGTGAAAAATAAAATGTAATAATTACTCTAAATTGTGATGACATTATAAAATCTAAAAATGGATTACCTTCATCTTATTCCCGTTGCCAACAAATGGGAGAGATGAGGGGGAACGAAGACCTTCAGGGAAGATAAAGTTTTGACATTACAAAATGCTGATCAGCAACGTCCACTGTTGTAGTGATGTTAACCTCACCTCATGTCTTGCCTTGGGCATATATCTGCAACATAAGTGAGTTGTTATATTCACTTTCATTGTAATGCTGTTATAAATTAGTTTGCTACAGCTCGTTGCCTGTGGTCACAGTGGCTCAAAACTCTTCACCCCTCTTGGACTGTTCAACATTACATCTTGCAATCGTAATTTCATTGTAGAGGTGCCTTGGACCGCACTAACAGCCATGAGTCTATCTGGACTCTGCAATTCTTATCCATTCTTCACTGAGAAATTGTTCAAGTGCCATCAGGTTGGATTGGGATTTTTGCATAACAGTAATTTTCTAATTACCAGATATTCTCAATTAGATTGAGGTCCAAGATTAAACTTGGCCACTCCAGGACAATACTATTTTTGCTTTCATTCTTATCCATTGCGAATGTGCCTGTATGCTCGGAATCATTGTTCTGCTGGAAGATTAATCTTCTCCCCAGTCAAAGGTCAATTGTAGATGTTTTTTTCAGGATTTCTCTATGCTGCATCCATTTTGCCTTCTATCTCAAGCTTTCCAACCCCTGACATGCAGAAGCATCCCCATAGCATGATGCTGCCACCACCACGCTTTTCAGTATGGATGGGGTTCATAGTATCATGTGCAGTGTTACGTTTCAGCCAATCAGCGCTTAGCAATGTGGCTAGAAATCTGTCTTAATCACATCAGACCATAAAATCTACCGCTTGGTCTCAGAGTCATCCGTATGCCACATGGCGAACCTAGGCCAGGATTTTTTTGACTATAATACTATTCCTTAAAACCCATAACGTTAACATGTACATGCTAAACGTAGCCAACTTTGATGTAGCGTAATTTCAGGGTTCCAAATTCCAAACATCTGGATTATTTACCCTCCATTCTCCCCCACCGAAGATGGACCCTTTCGATTTCAAGAACTCAGATGTAGCTAGCGAGGTCAGTAGTTACCACAGCACACTATTCGTACAAAAGAAATGAAAGGTGAATTACTTCACTGGTTATTTGCTTTCCTGGAGACTCAATATGGTAAAAATAAATGTCTGGGTAGGACACCTCCGTCTTACCCAGACAGAGTGAGGGTTATTGTAGAAGTGCCGGGCGACTGAAGGGACATGATGTAAGAGGGACCAAGTTAATCTGTTTATGTATCTTTTGTTTTCTATAGCAGGCCTAGTAGCCATATATTGACTTGACAATGTATTTTGGGTCACTTAAAAAACAAATGTATTTCTGGAGGTTCTCTATTAGTGTTCTATTGAGTTGAATTTTATTGAGTGTCGTTTGTTCCCGGATGTGCCGGTCGGATGACACGTTCGTTTTTCTCAAATTCACTGCCAATACAGTAGGTGGCGCCACATTTACTTTTGTTAATTCTATTACATTACAGAATAAGAACGTTGGGAACCGGATGTTACTTCTGCCAGAAAAACACCACGATTTGGAGGCGGTGACACGTGTGTAGCGCGATCTGTTGCAAGTGAGCACGGTGCAAAAAGTAACCAAACAAACTATACGATAAGTTCTGCATTATCTCGCAAACATGACAAAGATAAAAAAGGAGAAGATTATCGAGGAAGAGGCTGGAACGAAGGAGACCGGAACGACAGAGAAATCCTATCAAGATTTAATCGCAAACATTAACCCAATTGCTAATCCGCTGGCTTCTAAGAAACTCAGCAAGAAACTCTACAAATGTGTCAAAAAGGGTAAATAAAGATCAATTTCATATAAAAATCTAATACCATTTTAAAATAAAACCGGACTTTACATTTAACTGTAATCTAGGAAGGCAGCCATGCTGAAAGTTTTACCGTGATGGGGCTAGCTTATAGCTTGTTAGCATGCGAACAACTGGAGCTAACTCTTCTTACACAATTCTCATGTCCTTTTCAGCATCGAAACTCAAACAAATTCGACGTGGTGTGAAAGAAGTTCAGAAGTTTATCAACAAAGGAGAAACTGGGTAGGTTGATCCGGTCAAAGTTTGAATGTAACTTTATTAAACGACTCTTTGCTGTTACTGTTTGCTAGGTCAGTGGTTCCCCACCAGGGGAACTAGTACCCTTGGGGGTATTTGAAAGCACTCAAGACACCATAGGTCTAGTAGTGACATTTACATGAGGGGGTACTTTAAGCAGTACAAAATCATTTTTGGGGTACTGAAAAGGTTTGGGAGCCACTGTTCTAGGTAGTGCCCAAGTATATTAATTCAATTTTGACCCATCCAGTGAGGAAAAGCAAATATGGCCTTCAGTCTTTATACATTGTCCTTACTACTCACTGTTGGTGCAGCTTGTTTCAATTGTGAGGCTAACTGGCTACAAATGCTTTGAAACTCACAGGTGTGCACGATAATCAGCACAGAACATAAAGTCCGTTATGCCCCATACACCATAAAATATGAAACAAATGCTGTATCGTGTTCTAAAGAATGCATGCATTTTTAGTGACAAATGACTTGTATATGGCTTCTTCCAAATGTTGTGACTTGAGTCAGAGCCCGAGTATCCTCACTGCACCCTACCGTGGGTTATAACCCCGATCTTGAATCTGAATAATCCTAGTTGTTTAAATGTGATCTGCTCATTAAGTAGTTGCTGATAAACCTTGTTTTCACACGTGTTGGTAAAAATAACCTGCATTACAGTTTACCGTATGAAGTTCAACTGTAATGCATTTGATGTTTTTTCATCAGCACGTAGTGGTCCAGTTCCCTGGCCTTCAGCTGGATATTGTTTACCAAATGTTGCTCTGACTACATCAGATTCATGATCTCCTGACTTGTAATTTTATCTGCAGGATTGTGGTGTTGGCTGGAGACACGCTACCCATAGATGTTTACTGCCACCTGCCAGTCATGTGTGAAGACCGGAATCTGCCATACGCCTACATTCCTTCCAAAGTGGTGAGTCTTTAACCAGGGATGCCCCGATATATCATCCAGCTTTTGGCATCACCCGATTACAGACAAATGTAACGCTATATATGGAACGTCATCTGCTTAATAAAGCCATTTTCCGTGCTCAGTGCATGTCAACATGGCCATTATTCCAGGACGTGCCCAGGGTCTATCCCGCAGTCACTAAATGGGCGGTGAATGTATGAACGTGAGGTCCTTCGCTGTAACCCTTCCCCCCGTCGTGTCTCCCCAGGACCTGGGTTCCTCTGCTGGCTCGAAGCGGCCCACCTGTGTCATTATGATCAAACCCCATGACGACTACAAAGAGGCCTACGATGAGTGTTTCCAGGAGGTGTCTACCCTGCCCAAACCCCTCTGAACCTTTCTCGCCAGCTGGCGTACTCTGGACCAGCATGCCCCTGTGGGATTGGAGAACGTCAGACTGTTTATCACAGGAGCCAGGCTGCCGGGTGTTGTGGTGTGGCAGTAGATATATATATTTTATATATATATATAGCAGGAAATCATATCGGGTCAGGGAATCCTAATCCCTGTTATCTGTTTAATTTTTCAGGTCATTAAATGTGTGTTAACTGCTGACCTGAAACTTGACAATGACTTTTATTTGCCTTCTTTGGTGAGACCCCGCTATTCCATGGCCAGGTATGAATATGCCTACTGAGCACAAACTGTTTTATATTGTGTTTTCTTCCGTAACTGGTGTTGCTTCATTGTAACAACTTGAGGCACTGTTGGTTGTATTTTTTTTTTCCTGCAAATGTTCATTTTGATGTCTCTTGGATATAAAATAAATCTACAGGTTTTGAATAGGTAAACATGAAAAGTGAAGCCTTTTTGTGTCTGAATGGTCAGGACTTTGGTTATGTTGGCGTGCTGAGCTTGTCTTGTATTCTGCTTTTTGCGCTGTATCATCAGTTTGAAACTCTATCTACATTGGATTATGGGGTCTTCTGTGAAATGATAGATATTATATAGTTCTGTCAAAACTTCAGCCTAAGTACTCCCAGCATGCCCTGCGTAAGTGGGGAAAGTTCATTTGATAGTTTACTTGTTTCACAGTACATGTTTTCTTAAAGGGGGAGAAGAGCAAGCGAATAACTTTATTCTTCAATACTAAGTACGTTTATTTTTTTTTTGTTTTGCAGTTAGATTGTTGCTGGTGGATTAAAAACAGCACTCTGAAAACTAGGCAGACGAAGGTAATGCCAGTAGCCCACAAAGCCAAAACTGCCTTACCACAGAGCTGTCACTGCCCCCTTGTATCATACGCTATGAGTGACCTTATTTTTAAGTAATACACCAAATCTACCCCTCACAATTAGTTTGTTTCAATATACAAGACCTATTGAATGTGCTCGTCAGCTGTCTAGAACTGAACCTCCCTGTTTGAAGGTTGTACCCTGCCTTTGTACGTCGTGAAACGCGAGTAATGTAGCAGCAGTCATTAATTTCAGTGGGGGCATTCCGTAACAGCTGCTGGCAATGCTGAGATGGTTGTGTGGCTACGATGTGAGGGCGTCAGTCATTTTGCCAACAGTACCAAAAGCATCCAGGTACATCCATTAGAGAAGCTATTGAGTTTGTCTGAAGAAGGCGTTGGCATTTATAGTAACACGCTTTAAGCCATAGCCACATGAGGAAGCCATAGCCAAACGAATGAGGAAACCGAATTATTTCGGTTTCTAGAGAGCGCATTAATTGATCAATGTAATATTCTACTGGTTGAGATATAAGTAGTTCGTCTGCACTGCATAGTTACATTTTCTCTGTGGCTAAACAGCGTAGATTTGTCACAACCTTGAATTGTGTGAATTTAACCATAGTATTTTACTCTCATTTTTTAAAACATTTTTTTCTGTATCTACGTGCTAAGTTTTGTACTTAGCACGTAGCTTGCTGTGCTAATTTTGACAAGCCTGAATCGGATTATATCCGCTATGGGAAATACCTATCACATCCCGACTGACCTCCATAGTTGTAAACTGTCGTTGTGGCAAATACTGATAATTAAACCAAAACTTGACCTGTGTATGCAGTAAAATTACCTCTTAATTGTTTGTTGCTTCTGAGCAGCAGACAAGCCAGTCCCCCGCTGAAAATGATGAGCCCGAAATTTGCAATGTGGAGGCCATAACTACAGGGACAGATAGAGGATAACAGAGTAAACAATATGAATACAAGCTATTTAATGTAAGAGCAGTAGATAACAGTACATGATAAACCAACATGCATTGTTTGTTCAGAAGTGGGTGTAGTAAAGGAGTAAATCACCACAATATGATACCGATGCAGAAAAACTATAATGACCATGATAACGACGGCCCCCATGAGGTCTCATTCCAACAAATCCGGCCTGCTGCCTAATCTGACACCCCTGGTATATGCCCTTCTATCCTTTTTGTTATGCAATACGGGCGCTTTTTGTTTTGCAATACTTGGGTCTGAAACTCCAGGGCTGAAAAGTGGCCCCACTCTGGCCCTGGTCTGAGACAAGTATACAAAAAGTATTTGTTTGCTTGTTTCTAGTCATAACACGGCCAGAATACTTTAAAAGTAGGAATTCCAAACCACACCGTTAACTGAAATGCAAAGCAACCTAGCATCTCTTTAGCTCCTATAGGCTATCATGAGATGTTCCTGTGCCTCTATCCTAGGATACGTTGCTGTATAAAAGCTGTTTGGTCATCGATATATAAAGGCAGGGTAGGCTACAAAAACAAATTCCAAGCCCTATATCATAGTTCGATTGTTCATACTAATTCGAGGGTAAGGCTATCTTGAGGAGTAAGTACATCGTTCCTGCGATTCATCTTGTAGACGCTAGAGGGTGGAACATAACAGATTTGAAAGTGGGAAGGAAACTTATACGCAACAGATGAAAACAACACTGATAACAATAATATGCATATTTTATTGACTTGTGTAAAACTATGTGGATACAAATCTGTGACTGGATACACATTGAGATTTGAGTCAAATGGTTTGCCAAAGTGTGCCAAACATTGCAGTCCCAAGATTGAGTGTTTTTTTCGGCAGGAAGGAGAATGGCTTTTCCGAAATTACCCACCCCCCAACTTTCTTTAAATTGTGACTAGAATCAAATACTTTTTGTGGCACTACTGACTTTGGCAGACAAGTATATGGTCTCATCCTAGTTTGAATCCATAGTTGCAATAGGAGCACATGATACATTTCCGAACAATGATAGATTATTTATTATCCTTACACTTTAGAAAACACTAGTCGAATAAGAAATTGGCGATATGAGCGATGTGGCCAACGATTTGTTTATAGTAATACACTTGAAACAATCAGCCAAACCCGAAAACTTAAAAACCTGATGAAACGCGGTGATCAGTTGCGGCCAATTAAATAAAAGCTTTTTGCTACGAAGATCAGGGAAATGTAGTCTGAACTGTTTTAACTAAGTGAAGAGCCGAGCTCTCAACAAGCAAGCAAGTCACAGCAATGAGAATCACGAGACGGCGTGTTCACGCGAAGAGGGGGACATTTTTGGCAGGCGGGTGTCTTTGGCACAACACCGGAAATTAGGAAAGCGCTAGTGCGTCCTTCATTTAAAGTAATGTATTTCTCCAGCGCACTGCTGTTTTTGTGCTTATTATGTGAAGTCGTTTGCCAGTGAGTGGCAGACACAAGCAAAACTGTCATGTGCGATGTAGTTAAGACCACAAGGTGGCTGTAGTGCCACGCATTTGACTGTTAGGGTTGTGAGCACTGTCTTCTCCCTTGTTGCCACTATATGCTAAGTGTTTTGAATTACGTTAACTTGACTCTTAATTATAAAGCAATACTACGTGGGTTCTGTGCTTAGAAATTTTTTCAAATTTTTATTTCTACTAAAAAAGGTCATTTGGGTTAGTGAAATAAAATTGTGTAATTTGGGTTAGTGAAATAAATAAAAAAATTGATAATGAAATCAAATTGTTTATCCGTTGCATACACAGTTTAGCAGATATAGTTATGGGTACACTGAAATGATTATTTTACAAACCCGCGGACGTACCAGTGGGTCATAAGTGTGAACGGACATATTTTACCACCAACTGGATTTTATCCTGCAGGATGCAGCCCAGAAGTACGCCCTTCGTGTTCGTTTTACCAGTCAACCTATGGTCTCATGAGTGTCCTCATATAACCTTAAATATAAATTGGAAGAATTCCAAAAGATATCCAACTCGCACACATTTTTATATGAACCCACAAACACCGTTTTAATGAAAACAGCAGACATTTCGTTTGGTTGCATATACAGCACAAAATAAAGTAGACAATTTAAAGGAACATTATAAAACCTATATGTGGCTACAGTAGTAGGTATATTCAGATTGGAGTAATAAAAAGAAATGTCTCAGCGTTCACAGTCTATGTACATGTGATGATGTATTTGGTAAGGAAACACTGCATGTGTTGGCTGTAGAAACTAATAAACACATGTGTATCCCACTCAACATATTGCCCACCAGAACAAGCTTTATGTTGCTTGTTTTTCCTGTGTTGACATTTAAAATATTTCTCATAGAAAAGGCCACCAATACTCTGTTTGTTGTGTTTCAGCTCTTATTTTCCCCAAATCATGTATAAAAGCAGGGGAGAGTTCTGTCGGTCTGACAGAGCAGGATGGTTTTAACGTGCTGCCACATGGAACACACGGGATCATTATGAATACCTTCTGGATATATTCCCTGGACATGATGAATGGATTTAAACCCTCAAAGTCCACGTCCAATTGTGGATAGAATACTTTTCCATTTGGGAAGTTTTCTTCTCCAGACTGGCGGAGATCGATGGACAAGATTTTTGCTTTGAAATGTTATTGAAGTTGTATTTTAGACAAATCTTTCTATTTAAGACCACCTGAATGGGCAGGTGTTTGAACAGATATTTTTATGGGGATGAAGTTGATGAGCTTGATTTCAAAGCTATTTTCAAGTAAGATTTGTCCGCAGTGCTATATTGTAGCAGTGTTATAGTGAAATGTGTAAATGCTCTTTCAGTACAGACATATACTCAAACTTTAATACCTGAAAAGTGTTTTTATGATTAATTATTTTCTGCCCAATTTTGTTTAGGTGCTAAGGAAGGGGGAAACAAAGAAGTCTTCAGAGATTTGAGTATATATTTCCCCTTGAATCACACACAGTAGATAAAAAATAACTGTTCTGTTTAGTTGGAGGGATGGAGACATTGGCAATCCAAGGGTGAGGTGTGGCTGAAGCCTTTCCTGTATGTCACATGGCTGGCTTGTACCCACAACATCCCTCCTCGGTGGCAGAGGAGAACGAATGTGGCAGGAGTAGCCCTTGTCTTGGAGCAGTCTGGTCTCTCCATTTACCCAATTCCTTCATAGGACAGCTCTGTTTTTGTAAACAGCACGGTGAGTGGATCAGGCTGGGCCTTCAGGTTAGGTGGGTGGATCGGACTGGGCCTTCAGGTTAGGTGGGTGGATCGGACTGGGCCTTCAGGTTAGGTGGGTGGATCGGACTGGGCCTTCAGGTTAGGTGGGTGGATCGGACTGGGCCTTCAGGTTAGGTGGGTGGATCGGACTGGGCCTTCAGGTTAGGTGGGTGGATCGGACTGGGCCTTCAGGTTAGGTGGGTGGATCAGGCTGGGACTTCAGGTTAGGTGGGTGGATCAGGCTGGGACTTCAAGAGGAGTGAACTCTGATACGACTTTCTTCAGAACGACCTTGATTCTCTCTCTCACTCCGTGTGTGTGTGTGTGTGTGTGTGTGTTCAGAAAATCCAGGAAGTGTCTCCATATTTGTTGGCTGTCCCCTCTCTGTCCTCCACAAATCCCCTTAAATCCCTTATCTGCAGCATAGCTGAAACTCTGTGGGGTCAATCCACTATTTGGTGAAAATGTACCTTGGTAAAAAATATTTTTCCCCTTCGAAGAGATAATAAATGTACAATGGTGAAAGTAATTACTTGCTGAATTTTAAATTAGGTAGTAGGGTTGATTATCACATTTCAAGTCAGTTCAAGGTGTTGCTTGTGCACAGAGACAAATTACAATCGGACATTCAACCCATCCACACAGGGCAATGTTGATATTAATACCACAAAAAAAGATTTATTGAATTATCCACGTGGTCTATATTTGGGGGCACTTAATAACAACGTTTTTAAAATGCAATATTAATGCCGATTTTATTTATTCACTGAAAATGCCCACATTGACGCAAAACAAACTCATTTTCTGGAATGACTCTGAGGGAGACGATACATTGGTGGACTTCCAATGTGCCTTCTGGTCAAAAATAAAGGGCTCCATTCATGACATAAATTAAGCATTACAGCATGATTTACATGTTCATGTAAGTGGAAATGTCATCTTAATTATCGACTCATTCCGTTGACAGGAAATAGGCCTACCGTACAGCGGGTTAACCGAGATTAGTGAGACATCGTTTAAATATTTCGGCTCAAGTGGAATGTACTTTTAAATGTAGCGATTTAATTTGGATAGACCCTAATTTGGGTTCTGTAAGGGTGACGGCGTTTGTAATGTAATCCAACACAATACAGATAAAGTAGTTCAATACGCTTGCTTTCTCCTTCTGTCCTTTGAATCGCCTTATCTAGTGTCATCTGCTCGTACTTTATCTCTTTTTAATCGCTATCAGTCCTTTGCTCTGACAGTGCTTTGTTGACACATTCAACAACTAAGTGGGCTGTCGTAGGGAGATGAACCATACCGAAACCACAGGCGGACTGCAAGAAGCCGACGGCCACCTTCTCCCGTGACATGCCTTATGAGAGACACGCAGCTGTGTCGTCCACCTACCGGCCCAGGTCCTCGGAGCGGTGCGAGCGGGATGACTCATTTAGAGTTCGTCTCTGTTTATTTTGTCAACAGTGCACCTGCTGCCTGCCTATCCCACAAACTCATCGTAGCACGCGCCAAAACTCACACGTGCCGTTTCCACTAATCAGCTCACTTTCACAGAACACAACAATGCCCCAGGTGACATTGCTTGGCACCCCAGCACCGACCAACCTGTTGGAAAATGTACTGGAGTTTTGCAACCCTTCACGTTGAGCAGTGATAAAAAGACTGATTACCTTCCTCCCACGTGAATGGTTGGAGAAACATCTGTTTACCACTGTACTCCCGAGGAAGGGTTGCAAAAATATGTTAACGGTTCCAAAATATCATGGCTTACCGGAAAACCCGGTGGGAGTTTTCTCGGAATCAGGAGTGACTAAGAAATCCATAATCCTAATACCGGACCTTTAGGAAAACCTCCACATCTTTCTCTCCACCCTAACCTCCACATCTTTCTCTACACCCTATTCACATGTCCCATCTAGCTGAAATGTCTTCACTGATTGATGAAGA
The DNA here is from genome assembly GCA_016801105.1 of Esox niger. Classification (NCBI taxonomy): domain Eukaryota; kingdom Metazoa; phylum Chordata; class Actinopteri; order Esociformes; family Esocidae; genus Esox; species Esox niger. The sequence continues at coordinate 2,443 of JACXGJ010006972.1, read as the reverse complement.
ACTTGAACCGTTGTCCAAAAATGTTGCTCTCAAGCTTCTTTACCTCTCTCAATCGCCATGACTCTCCCTTTCTCCCTCCCTCCCTTTCACAGTACATTTCCCTCTCTGCAGTACATCCGTTTATTGGACAGGTGTGTGGATCTCTGTAGTGAGAGATGGAGCAGGTGTAGTGGAAGATTTACTGATATTAGTATACAGTTTGTTTCAAAAGTGTACAGGCATTTCTTGAGGTTACACAATGATGGCCAAGTACTTTTGCCTTCATTTTCTGTGTTAGCATTCAGAATACATGTCTTAGACCCACTTTTGCAAAACGTTAACTATAAATTATTTTGTTCTCATACTATCAAATTTTGTTTTCATCAGAAAAGGTTGCAATGTTTTTTCCTCTCTTCACTGCAATCAGCAAATACTGCTGCCGAAAACCTCAGATTGCCTTAATAGTGGGCCTAAGAAATTTACCACAATCGACAAATGGTCAAATATGTATTTTTCCTTTAATTGATCTCCATCACATTTCAGAGGAGCAGAGAATTAAACTAAGTCTCCAACATCTGCAAAATTACAGAACTTAGCTGTAGTGGGGATTCAAGTCTTGCCCATGTTCCTCTGCTGTCCTCAACATATCTTATCTTTAGGGGAGTTGTCTTTGTGTTCGGATGGGAAGGCTACAGGCGTTGGATCTGACTAGCATGTGGATTTACTTAGTAGTTTGTGATTGGGATGCACAGTCCTATTCAGTACTTACTGTATTTGTGTTTGGAGAAAACATTTGGTACAAATTGTCATATTTGTCTGTGTGTGTGTGGGTGTGTGTGTGTGTGTCTGTCTGTCTGTCTGTCTGTGCATATTCTTGATTTATTACAATCAAATACTCTATAAACAACAGGATAATAAGCCATAGTTTGTCTTTTTTGTATGTGTGTGTATTTATGTGTCCATATCTGCGTATCTGTCTGTGTGCGTCTCTGTATAGTTGTAGAGTGTAAAAGCAGGTTATGGGGTGTCAGTGTGCCAACAGGACAGCCTTGGGGCGACCTGTTCTTACTCTCTACCAGGACTTGTGGGGGCTTGTTCTCAGATCCTTCACCACTGATAGTCTTACCGTTTAGGAACTTCTGTCATCTCCAGCAGTTGGAACTGAGTGCACCGTAAATTTCCACTCATGACTTGCGATCTGATCAGATCTGATGTTGCAGCAACGGATTTGACCAGAGAAAACGGGCTGCCGGTCACACGGCCAGGGCTTGACACCGTCTCGTGTGACGTGACCTCTGTGCCACACGATATCCATCACTGTCATTCTGAGAGAAAGAGAGCAAAAGGCTATCGGAGAGATTGATGACAGTTTGTCTGAGAAATGTAACAGGTGAAGGAGCACATTTGACTCTTACAGTTGCTAGAGAAACTCTACAACCTTTCTGCAGTCTTAACAGTTTGCCAGCTTAGAATTCTGGCTGTTAAATTATATTTTAAGACAATTAAGATGTTTTCAGACCAGAGAGGCAGTGTTTGGTGGAATAACTGGTGTCATACATTTCAGCTCTGAGTCATTTTAATGAATAGAAAATTCAAATGCAAAATTCAGGTAATTCCATGAATGCACAGTGTTCATGACTCCTGACTCATGACTCAATTCCTGAGCGGATTGAAGTCGGGATTCGTCAGAACTCAACAGCTATTGAAAATCTGCTCTGTGTTGTTTCCAGAAATGTTTGAATGACACAATAATTTGGAAAATGTCCTTCAAATGTTGATTCATTTCTGGGATTTATGCAACAAACACGGACACGGTCACGTTAATGCGTTCTAATGCAACGCCTTTGGTTCAAAGTGTTTCCAAAGGGCACAGTACATCTAACCAAATCTCCCCTGTAGTTCTGTATTTTGAAGTTGTGCTTCCTGGGTGGTGCGGTCCAGGGCTAGCGTGTGGGTTTAACCCTTCCTGGCTCCGCGCCACAGCGGGCAACAGCAACAGTGTGCGCCAGGGCTCATCAACACTGTTAGCATATGGAAATACGTCGTTGCACGCAACCACATGACATTTTGTGTCTTTCATGATGTTGCGTGTCATCTAAGCGCTCTTTAAAAGCCTCAGCGGTTGTAATGGAGGGAAGGGCCGCTCTCTGTTATTAAAGGGGTAATCCCAGCGTCATCCTCACACATCTGGAATCCATTGTTATGCTTCATTAAGCTGCCCCTGCCAATGACGGTGGAGTCTTAGTGAAATCCCGGTTCTAAATTAAACCACCATTTAATCCATGCCCAACTGGCTGAGAAGCACCTGTACCTCCACCTGTTTGCACCTGCAGAAATGTCATAGACCTATGACAACTTATTACACCTACGAGCACTTACTACACTTACGACCAGTTACTACACCTATGACACCTACGATCACTTACTACACCTACGACACCTACGACCACTTACTACACCTACA
>JACXGJ010006971.1:0-32261 GCA_016801105.1 Esox niger | reverse complement strand
GATGGTTGTAGATTAGCAGAGGTTGTTGCGTAGAGGCCGTGGTTGATGAGTATCGTCGATGGTTGTAGATTAGCAGAGGTTGTTGCGTAGAGGCCGTGGTTGATGAGTATCGTCGATGGTTGTAGATTAGCAGAGGTTGTTGCGTAGAGGCCGGGGTTGATGAGTATCGTCAATGGTTGTAGATTAGCAGAGGTTGTTGCGTAGAGGCCGTGGTTGATGAGTATCGTCGATGGTTGTAGATTAGCAGAGGTTGTTGCGTAGAGGCCGGGGTTGATGAGTATCGTCGAAGGTTGTCGATCAGCAGAGGTTGTTGCGTAAAGTCCGTGGTTGATGAGTTTCTCACTGGCGGTTTACCCGTGAGATTTCCATGGCAATATGTTCTGGGTAGAAGAGATTTTCATTTGTTTTTGCTGATGTTTAGCTACAGTAGCAACACATGGTCTTGTGTACAGGTGTACATGTGCAGTAAGTACGGTTTATGTTGAAATTAACATGTCAAGCTTTCCTCTACAATCCCTTTTTCATGTTGTTGCATTTTTGTTTTTCTACTGCCTCTCTTTTTCTATATATCCTCTTGATATTATGCAGTTTCACTTCCATCCCCATTATAGTATGTCTATTAAGCAATAGTGGCCCTGTTTATCACAGCAACTGCCAAAGGTTGGGTGGAGGCAGCGATTGTGATGCACATATCAAAGCAGTTTTGTTTATAATGACACTCGAACAACCAGAAAATATTTGCCAGAACCTATATGGGTACAAGAGAGCCCATTCTTCAGATACTGACCTGCCACAAGAATCCACTGGAGCGCCATGCGGCAAGGTAACCATGTCTGACATCCACCCCACTAATCGAAGGCTTCCCTACCATACCCTGACTTGACCAGGCATGCTTTATGTGGCAGATAGTCTTATCGGAATACCAAGGGGCACTAAAACAGTTTACCTGTCAACTTTATCAAGAGTTGTCACACTATGAAATCCCAGATTGAAAGAATAGCCAACCAAACAACTGACTGGGCCTAGAAGTTTATTTTTATTTTGTAAGTCTCATAACAGCAACCTTTAGTGACTTTTGTAAATATATGGATAAATATTCTACACATTGTAGCAAGTAGCTACACTCTATTGTAGAGTAGATACAATCCTTTTGATTGTTTAATATACAGAACAAATTGTTAGAAATGTTACGTACTTTACAATCAAGTGTCATGAAGAGAAAGTGAAGGAGTTTGCTAATTAATTATTTAAAAATCATCCAATGTGATTTTCAGGATTTTTGTTTAAGATTCTGTCTCTCACAGTTGAAGTGTACCTATGGTAAACATTACAGACCTCTACATGCTTTGTAAGTAGGAAAACCTGCCAAATCAGCAGTATATCAAATACTTGTTCTCCCCACTGTATATATCGAACAATATATTTGTCTGAATGCTTGAGCCTTCTTTATAGGTGTAGAAACTCATTGACGTGGTTTCCATTATGTTTGGCAAAAAAAATGCATTGCACAGTAAAGCATGATGGTGATACATGAATGGTTTCAGAATGTTTTGCATCTTCAGGTCCTTGACTTATTGCCATCACAAAAAAAATGCTGTGTCTGAATAGCTCTAGTTTGGCTAGCCTCCTTCTCAAACACAGAATGCTGTCTGTAACTGACAGAAATGCAGTTTCTGCCTCGGTTAATCCCTGATCAAAATAAAAACAGATTCCCTAATCCATCATGGGCTCCTCTGCCTTAGCCATACTGTCAGTCTGACTTGAATAGGTCCACTCCTATTTCGTGTTCTCATTATCAAACAATCAATCAATCAAATGTATTTTATAAAGCCCTTTTTACATCAGCAGTTGTCACAAAGTGCTTTCACAAAACACCCGGCCTTAAACCCCAGAGAGCAAACAACTATAGTGATGAACTTCAGTGGCTAGGAAAAACTCCCTAAGAGAGCCGAAATGGAACCATTTTTGACTCATGTCCTAAACTAAAGTGATATGACTTCCCAACAATGTGATTTAAAAATTAATTAATTACTGTGTTGTGTAGACACAACAAATAATAAAAAAGGTGCTTCGACAACCGTCACTGAATGGCCGTCACTACTGACAAACACCATACTGGTTTCAACATAACAACTCTATTATTTGCACTTCTAAGGCTATTGGAATCTAAGGAATCTGCAGTAGGGTAAAGGTCCCTACTTTCTATTTTCTACACTATTTTCAACTAGCATTTCTAAGGTTTTTTGTTTATTGGGGAGGACTGATGACCAAAGTGAAGGGAATAAAAGTGAAGTACATGTAAACAGTAAATTCTTTGATGTTGTGTTTTTGCAAATGGGTGTGGGAGTTTTGCCAATAAGAATTACATTTTTAAATAAATGTCTTTGCTTATTCTCTATAAGCAATTAATTGTCAATAGGTTTATGGTTGAAAGTCATAAGAACAACGTTTGCAGTGCTGCTAACAAAATGCAGTGATACCCTCTAAAATACATGTTACCAGTTTGTCTTTCTAGCATATGTGAAACTTTATTTGGACACTTAAGGAGTCAGTAGACAACTGCCAGACTTGCACCAGAAAAAAAGAAAGAAAATATACTCTGACTTTCTTCTTTCCATGTTTTCTTTCTTCCCTTCTCCTTGCTTAAACATTTTTGTTTTTATGATTCAGCTTCTCTCAGTCTTCCTTATTCTTCATCCTTCTCTTAACCTATTTGTTTCCTCCCAGATGTCCCTTTTTCACCCTTTTATTTAGGATTTTCTTACACCCTCTCACTCCCTCTTTCTCTGACTCCCTTTTCATCCTGTTTCATGCCTCTTTCTCTCACTCTCACTCTCCTTCTCTTTTTGAACATATGGAAGCTCTGGAGCCTCATTGACAGCATTCCTCCTCCCTCTTCTCCCCTGTTTCTCTTCCTCTTCTCCCGTCTCTGTTATATTTCCCACCGCAGGACTCCTCTTAGCCTCTTGCCAGGCATAGAGCCCTACTGTGAGGGGCCAGACACCAGTAGCTACCGGCCCTCGCCCTCCAGCCCTCAGTGAGTGTGGCTACTTGCACCTTGTTCAGCCTGCCCCTCAATGCGCTGCTGGCTGCCTTGGCCACATGCTTCATGTGCTGGGCATGGTCACAATGTCACCCGCCAGTTTGACCAGTGGAAGGCCCTAAACACTCTTGCTGTCCACTCATGACAAGTTATTGAAAAATACAGCTGTAAAAAATACCTTTGCGCATACTTCCTTATGGTCCCTGAGATGTCATTGCTTTAAATATCCAGCAGGGGGTGATGTGCAAACAATATTGCCAGAGTTTATGGAAATATATCAAAATCAGGACAAAAGCTGTAGACGGCTAACTCTGTCCAATTGAGGGTTTTCCATAGGGCATTCATACCAAGTGTTCTCCTCACTCCCTCCTATCTCATGGGTTTCATTGGTCAGGCTGCTGTTGTTACTTCTCTTGTCCCACTGTGTAATTACACTCCTGTGCCATACAAAGCACAGGCATATGGGAATCTGTTAAAAGCTTAACATGCATGTGCACAACTGGGCTGGAGCACAACAACTGGAAACCAATGGGTTTGTTTTTGCTCCTACTTTAAATGAGATGATTATAAAAATGGATGCATACAGTTATTCAATAATTATGAGAATGTTTGAGAATGTTTGATCACTCCCCCATTATTTATCACTATAGATTCAAGTAATAAGTGATGTCCCTGCATCTGTTTGTACACTGTGGAGTAACTTTGGTTAAATGTATCTTGCTTTCCCTGTTAAATTGAAAATAAGTTCTACAGAGTTATTTGCAGTCAGGGCTTTTGTCAATAGTTTCATCATATGGGTTCATAATATCTTCAATCATATGGGATCATAGAAATTTGATGTTGTGTTTTAGGCCTCTAATAATTTTTCACATTTACGTACAAGTTGCCTTTACTGCTATGGCAGCTATGTCACATAATGTAAGTGACATAGCTTCGTCCAAGAAATACACAACGAATTTGACTTGAATTGGTCAATCTGACAGTTATGAAAAAATTCACAAGAAAATATTTTGTTTTCAATCCCCTTTTACAGATTTGAGCTAACATAGCTTACATTTTGATGGATTTCTAAAGCTTGTGTGATACAAACTTCTGCTAACTTTCATGGCAACAACTTTTAATAGAACGGACAACCATGGTCACTGCAAACAAAGATTTAATGACCAATACTTATTTCTAAAAAAATTATCTAATTTAGGGTTCTTTTGCTCCATAATATATTTTTCTGTGTTATTTTGTTTAATATGGTACACTTCATCTATTAATCGGACTCAAATCCGATCACATTTAAGACAAAGTTATGCAGAAAAAACAAAAGCTAAATGGTTCCCAAACTCATTGTAGAACAATATTGCATTGTGTAATTACAGTGCCTTGTAAAAATATTCAGAAACATAATCAATCCTCTCATATTATTAAATTACAAATGTTATATAAAAATGTAATTCTGTTTGATTTTATGTAAAAAAAAAGTAGTTTGCATATGTCAGTGATGTTATTAAGCCTGGGCTTTCGGAATAGCAGCTCAAGGTCTTTATTTCTGAAGATTATCTGTACACAACAGACGTTGTGAGACCTAGCAGTTGTACTTGTAGCTACAATCTAGTAAACACATCGGTAAGACTCTGTAGTGTCTCTGGATTTCAAGAATGTCTAAAATGTTACTGTACAAAACACACAAGCTTCAGAAATCTGTCTGTTGGCCTAACCATGCACAACTTAATGGTACATAAAGCAGCATTGGTGCCAAATGGTGCTCTTGGTACTGTATACAAGCACATGACACAGTAAGAACATACTTTACATTGTATTTGTACACCTGTAATTTTACAAAGTGAATCTATGACCAGGAGAACCTGGATGTAAGGAGAACCAATGAGATGTCACTTTTACGTGTGTGTATTTTCTTCATCGACTTCTACAATTCTTGCAGTACTTAGTTTAAATATATATTTGTCTCATAATAGTGAGCTATGACAATCCTAATATAAATCATGGCACAATTAATATTCAGCACATGTGAAATAAAGCATTTAAAAGTGTTTTTTATAGAACCACAAAGAAGTCAATGTATTACATTGTATAGCTTTAACAAGACTTCCACTTATACAGAACTATGTGTATAGCATTGCTTATAATAGCTATGTTTGTATATTTTAGATATTATGACATGAGTAGCGGAATAATTGAATATTCAGCTGGAAGTGTCTTGAATGTGGGTTGTGCTCTGTAACTATTGCAGCCAGTTGTGTTTGACAGTGACACACACTTTTCTCGAAGACCCTGCACTACAACAGGCATATGTAGCCAATAAAGAGAGCCTCCCTACGACAGTCGATGTCTTCTGCAACTTGGCATACGTAGCCAATAGAAAGAGCATCACGATGACAGGCGGTGCCTTGGCATACATAGCCAATAGAGAGAGCGTCACTACAACAGGCGGTGCCTTCTGCAGCTTGGCATATGTAGCCAATAGGGAGAACGTCATTGCTTTTCAATGCAGGTCCTCAACTGTCAGTTGCCTTGGAAACTCAGCCCCTCCATTGCCATCACAAGCACAACTATGTAGGCCTTAGTGATTCAGCAAAAAAAGAGACTAAAAAGCCTCAGCCTTGCATTGTATTTTGGTACTCTGAATAAAGAATTATCAAATCTTCCTGACTTTCTCTCTTGTTTTCTGGTAATTGCTTGTTATTTCTCATTTCTTGGTTTAACATAACTACTCTCTTGACTAAACAGAATTGCAGATTTATTCCAAATAAATAAAATCCATAGACATAATTACATGTAGTCTGATTTCTACAATGAACTTAGAATTAATTGTATTCTAAGCAGATGTTTTTGCTAAGTTTGTAGCTTTAAAAATCACAATTTGAAATATGGATAAGATGTACCATATCTGAACATCACAAAGTCAGAATGTAGCTTGAGAGTATGTGCTCCAGGGAAGTTTGAGTAATGACAAGACTTATCAGGAAAAAGGAGGGAAAAGGGAAAGATTTCTACTCTGCTAAATACAATCATCTGAGTCATCAAGATGGCCTGTGTCTGGGCATGGGGAATGTGTGGGTGGGATGATGCGGCCTTTTTAGTAATTGCCTTAGATTGGTTTGACCATAAGTTTATGCAGTCGAATTGCGTGGGAAAAACTATTAGGGAAGCCAAGCCTGGAAAAGGCCACATTACAATCAGTGGTTTGTAAAATGGTATTGTTTGTTCTTTAATAAGCTGTTACTCTCATACCAGTTAATGGCCGGCACAACAAGTAGGCAACAGTCATACAGTGGTTGAATAAATTCAACTACACTGTGGTGAGGGGAGGGCACAGAACACAGACACAAGATGGATGGTGCCTGAAGGTGTTAATTAACAGCATTTTTTTTAAAGGCGAACAGATAGGCTGCTGGCTTGGTTAAGATCAACACTCTGTCTTCGTGCCCGTGATCTACTGGTCTCCATCAGTGAAAAATGAAATAACACCAACAGACAATCTAATTCCCCTCTTAAGCAGCCTTCCAATTTGTTCCCATTTTGGTCAGGTGTGCTTGGGCGGAGCTTGTCTCAACGCCTTCCGGGAATGTTCCCTGCACATCCCTTGTACATTAACTGCCTGGTCTGAAACATACCGATCTTCACCCTGTCAATGCTGTTCATGGTGTTGGATCTTGTGTATGGGAATTCATGCAGGGCCAGGAACCACTGGGACCTTGGGGTTTTTAGGATCATCCACTGCAGTGATGCTTGGTCTGTGACGATAATGTCCTGGGGTTGTGCCTTCTGGGGAGCCCAGCGGATGGACAGTGCTTCTCTCTCTAAGGCTGCAAATTTAGTCTAGATGTGGTTGAGCTTCCAACTGAGGAGCATTATGGGTACTCTACCCCATTCCACTCTGGGGACAGAACCACACTCACCCTGTCTCCGAAGCGTCTGTCTGGACAATAAATGTCCGGTCTTCCCGATTCAACCCTCTGTGGTCTGTTGCGTTGATTTCTTCTTTAGATGCTTGACCAACACCCAGATTTTGCATCAGCACCACTGAATTGAGCCAGGGATGGGATGGCCTTCCTGTGCGCCGGTTTGAATGTATTGCTTTACGACATGGGTTCTGCCAGGGGTCACATCTGAATCCTGGACTACAAGCTGCCTCTGTTCTTGTTGCTAACGGGGTGCCTGATCGTCCCATGGCTGCCTCCTTCTGGACTGTGGTGGCGAGGGCCCTGACATGAGCAGTTGTTTCTTCCCTGCATTTCAGCAAATTTACATGCTCCTCTCAACCCAGTGCCTTCCACCACGCTGTATGGAGAGGAATTTAGATGCCAAGGAGGGCATCAATACTAACCCCTTGTCGGTTGCCCTGGAGGTCCTGGTTCTTGGTGTTCATGTGTCTGTTGTTGGTGATGTTGGGTCACCTTCATATGTTGCACCAGTGCAAGGATCTGCTTCATGTGTTCTTTCATGTCACACGTGCTCGCAAAACCTTTTTGCCTAAAAAAACTTTTTTAACAAACATATTAGTTGGTAGTATTATAACTTAAATCTGTTTGTATACATTGGTCGTATAAATATAGATATATTTTCAGATGAAGTTTGTTTTGAAACTAATGAACATTCAGAGCTCCCAACACACACTAGATATTTCCCTGTTCTTGCCTCATCCGACATTTCACAATATATTTTCAGTGGTAGATGCTGACAGCAGCAGCAGTCAACTTGGATTCAAATGAGGTTGGTGCAGCTGTACCCACAGAGAGATTATTTCACTGATCATTAAGACAGTGTTTTGTTTGGCTGGAACATGACTCTGCACATGAACTGCAATTATCATTCGTCTGTGTCTTTACCCATCTTTCTCGAAAACAATATATTGATATTTCTGCATCCTCACATTAGTAGTCCAAATGGCATACTGATTTTGCTTATATGTAAATGTGGTTTCATTGTATTACACAGCATATTTTAATTATTCCTTATTTTGCGATCGGTAAATCAGTATTCAATCGACCTTTCTTTGGTGGGTGCAGGGTATATGACAGGTTCTGGCCACACATCTGATTGACAAACTTACTATAAATAAAAATTAAATAAAATATTGAACAGATATAACTTATGCAAAATTCTCTGGACAATTTTATACATAATTATGAGCAGAAAGACCAAGTCAACTCTTATCTTTATGCAAATTTGAACTATCATATCCATAATTAAATATCAAAAATCATTGTCGTTTGTAATTTGGTAGGTAGGTAAGGTGATTTTTTTTTTAAGAAACCACCTAGTAATGATAATCAAAATATCTTGATGATTTAGCTAATATCCATAGTGATTTATGTACATTAATATTTTGGTGCCGGTGTGGGAGAAATAACAATAATGAGAGAGATTAGCAGTTTGATAATTCCATTATTTTGTCAAATTCCAGACATCATTAGCAACTGGGACATGTACAAAGTCATGATTAAATATTGTGCATTATTTGATATCGATTAATTACAACAAGCCATCTAGCTATATCTACTGAATGCATTATCGGCACCATTTCTGCATATCCGGCATATTAGTATAGGCTCTTAAAAGGGATAGGTTTTATTTGATCCTTTTGTAAGATTTATAAAACTGACTCTTTAGGACACTAAAATGCTGGACAATTAGCAAACAATCCTTTCCCAGTGCTATACTGGGTATGCAATATTTATTTGCCTGTTACATTAGGGGTGAAAAACCAAGTGAAACAAAGTAAATAACTTTAAAATCAAATATATCATATTTTGAATTTAGTAATGATCTGCTGACATAAATTACAACATCATGGGTAAGCACAGGCCATCGTCTTTCTGGACACAAAAGTGGATTTCTACTGGTGCGGAATTTAATACATTATATTGCATTTTCAGCTAAATTGTTGCGTGCAAAGACAAGGAGGGAGCTTCTGGGATTTTTTTCTGGGTCAAGTTGAATGAGGTACTGTACTGTTGGTAAGCAAACGTTGACTAGCATTTTCTTTATTTTACTTAGGTCTTCCTCTGGTAAGGTGAGTCCGGAGAGTATGCATTCCGTCAGACCACCATCTGAGACTTCTGAGGATGGCCATGGCATGAGCATGAAAAAGATCCCTCCAAGTCCTGCAAAGAAGGAAGAACTCTCCCTGTACAAGAAAACCAAGAGAGCAATAACAAGCAAAAAGTACAGTGTGTCCAAATCTGAAGCAGAGGCTACCACACCCATCGAGTTGATTAGCCGAGGCCCTGATGGTCGTTTTGTCATGGACCCCAGCGACATGGAGATGATTTCTGTCAAGCCCAGGCGAATCGAAGGCTTCCCCTTCGTTGAAGAGTCAGACCTTTACCCCGAATTCCGCCAGTCGGATGAGGAGAATGATGATCCTGGGCCCATGCCACCTGTTATGGCAACACTTCGACCTCACCAGATCTCTCCCATCTCTAGCCAGGAGTCTTACCTGCAACCACCGGCCTACAGCCCCCGTTTCCAGAGGCCTATGGAAGGTATGACCATCATGGAGAGCAGTCGTCTACAGGCCACAGGGCAGATCCGAGGCTCACTGCACCACAGAGCCTTCCCCTACAGCCATTTCTACGGCTACCTTGGCAGCCCTGGGGAACCTGAACCTCCGACCCCTTTCTACATGCCTGACACCAGCCCTCTGAGCTCTGTTATGTCATCACCCCCTTACCACCCCGAAGGGCCTTTTGGTCACCCCCGAATCCCTGAGGAGATGGGGGAAGGAGATTTTCAACACTTTGCAGTCTCAAGCTTCCCCCTTCCCCTGACATTCACCTCTTCCACTCGCTCCCCTGAGATCTGGCACAGACCAGATTTCCCCTTCGCGAGTTTGGAGGGGCCCCACTTCATTTTCCCTCCACATCACCCTTTGCATCTTCATCGGGAATCCTTCTTTCCTACTTCCCATGTTCGTCCTCCTGGTGCTCTTCAGCCCTCCTTCCAGGTGCCCTCCTACCCCGGGGTCCTGCAGCTGGAGGCCCCAAAGAGCCGCCAAGGCAAGTCTCCAAGCAAGTTTAAGCTGCAGGGCCTTCCAGCCAAGCATTTAGCTATGCAAGAGGCACCGAATCTAGGGCAGCTAAGACACACAAGCCACAGTATGGGTGTGCCGATTTTGCCTTACCCCGAACCAGCAGCCCACATTGGCGGCCCTAGCACATTCAGTAGCCTGGACACCCGGTGGTTTGGGCCAACCCCACGGCTTAGCCCCAGGCAGGCCCGTAGGATGGAGCCTAGCCTAATGGTCCTTCAACCTTCCCGCCTCTCGCCCCTCACCCAGAGTCCCCTTAGTTCCCAAGAGGGCTCCCCAGAAATTGTAGTTCGACCCCGTCCCCGTCCCAGCGTTATCCAGCCCTCCATACCGCCAGAGATGTCCGAGATCACCCTGCTTCCTCCCTCTTCGGCCAGCTTCTCCCGGAGGTCCTCGCCTTCTTCCTCTCCTGCTCATGGCCAGGTTAGCAGGAGGGCAAGTCCCAGCTATCGCTCCCACATGGCATTTGCCTCCTCCGCCACAAGCTACCCATCCCAGTCCCCGTCACCCCCCATGGAAAGCAGCAACATGTTTGGGCAGATGCCATCCCAGAGGAGAACTGAGGAGGAGGTCCTTCCAGCTGAGCCCTCTCCACCCCAGTTATCAGCTTCAGGGTAGGTGCGCTAGGTCTTCAGGGAGGGACATATTTTATGCCCCAATACAAATTTCTTTAACTTCTAGGTTGCCTTGAGTTCTGAACACTGTTCACTGAGGACCCTTTGGTCCTACTTTTAAAAGCAACATTTTCAGGAAAATGGGGTTATTTGGGGTTGGACAATATATCATTGTGAATTTTTGTAGTAAACAATTACTTTTTGTTTTTACTCTTGAGATTTCATATAGGGAGTTTTTTATATGATAGATGATCCTTGCAATGTCATTTTGCTGTATAGATTTATTTGATGGGCTTGGGAGTTCTGCCGTTCTCAACTCGATCAATGCTGCTTTTCATGTCAGACATCAATTTTCCAACATCCATCCATTATATCTGTGAAGCACTGTACCAAAATTGTCTTTTGACAAATCCTGATTGCTTATTTATTTCAAAATTCTGACTTGGTGGAACTACTCCTTTGTGACCTAAGAAAAGAAATGATTTGCTTCACAGATTACCTTATAGACATTTCGGGCCTACAGTAAGTCTTTTTTTATCTGAACCATTTCAAATGCATTGTGCGTTTTTTTTCAATAACAGTCCCTAAAAGCCTGGAATCAGAGGGACGTCACCACAGGGGCCCTGGTTTTCCATTTGTGTCATGCTTTACCCTGCTTTCACCCAACAGGAGGAATCCCACATGTGCATCCCAATTGACGTTTAGACCAAACCAAAACCCACTGCAGTCTGTCTCTTGGGACTTTCAGAACATATTTATCATACAGAGGGTTCTTTTTGGAGAGTCCATCTCAGCACACACAGAGGGGGGGGGGGGCCATCCTTGTTCTTAGTAACCTAACTGCATGAAAGGCCTATTCCCTGAAAGCTTCACCCCGACCCCACTCTCCACCCGTCCATTACCCCCCAGGACACCCTCAGGTCTGACTGCCAGGGGAGGCTTGTTGGGCGAAGCGTGTTGCAGGGATCTGTCCGCTTTCATGTGTTGCATTGTCTCCATCATTATTGATTAGGGGCAATTGGTCATTCTTGATGGCTCCTGGAGTCTTACCTGCTTTGTTTTTGATTGATCTCAGCTATCTGGGCAGCGTTGTTGTGACCAGGTCCTCTACACCACAATAGGTAAGGGTTGGATCCATGTCTGAAAGGGGGGGGGGCAGCAGGTGGGGAAGCAGGTGGGGCTTTGAATCACCTCGTCCTTTAAAGGGGAATACGAGTCTGGGTCTTGCTTTGTTTCGTTTCTAACTACAATCAACTTGCAGTTCGTTTCTGTTTTTCCTTTCCTTCTTTTTAAATAGCAATGCCTTTTTAAGTTCTGCAGTCTTCAATAATGTATGCATTCTGCCTATAGTATGCATATGTCATAACGTTTCAATTACCCTAAGGTTGGACACAACTTCATGCTTGAGATGTATGCTAACAAAACTTGGCATTTCACGATGAGGATTGTTTTGGTTAATACCATGACAGTATATGCACAGCATAGCACATACATAAAATAATCTGAATGTCTTTGCACATGTAATGCTTAGGAACTGCTGTATAGGCTGTTAACTATAGAAGCTTGAAGATGTGTAATAGTGTTATCTTGGCAGCTTAGATGCACCGATCTATATTTCTAGGCCTTCTTCTCGTTTGTCAGTTAAGAACATTCTCTGACAAAGACAAGGACATTTAAACTTTTTCCTAGCCTATTCAAGTGTATGAGGTGACCAGGCTCTAGTTGTTTGGTTCTTGTCTAGTTTTGTAGCAATGGGCACCCTCATAGCTCTTCATTGCATGTTACATTCTTAGCATACCTCTCAAGCAGCAGAAATACTATCCATTCTTACTCACTTTTGTATGAAGACACCAATTCAAAATATTATGAACTAAGCTGAATACTATGAATATTATATAGAGTAGCAGTCGGAATTCCCTTCACTCTAATTAGTATTAAACAAAGTATAGTACAAAATAACTTAATTACACATTTGGACTAAAGAAGAGGTTATAATACCAGCAAGTACAACAAGTGTCCTTTCAGAAATGTTGATGTACTTCCTTGATATTGTGGGGAATGTAGAATTAGTCCAGCATGTGAGAGGGACCAAGTACCTGGTTTGGTCCACAACCATATTTAGTGCTTTTCACAATGTAGAACCCCTTCTTTTTCACAGTGTATTCCCCTTTAAAGTCCTGTTCAATGTGAAAACTGCCATGCATGCAATCGCTAAATATTGCTATTCACTTCTCAAAAAATTACAGTATCTAAATAAACTCTTGTTACATTTGTTGTCAGAGTGCTTTGTTTTGGTTTTGGCTTACTTTTTCGTTTTGTGACTGTTCCCAAGTAGCCATTTTTCCCTCCCGCCATCTCTCCCCCTGTCAGCATGGTGAAGCCCATTGTAGACAGTATCCATATCTATGAATATATATTGATGATGCTAACTTGCTCAGCTGTTGTTTCCCCCCACTACTAACAACCTTCCATTTCTCTCTGCAGCCTCAGCTGGAGGACCGGCCCTTTGTAATGCAATTTGTTTTCTGTGCCTTTCTAGAACATGGTGTGTTTGTGGCAGAATCTGGATGGGAGGTCTGCAGACTATATTAGAGATAATATTGTATCAGATTTGCACCTGTTATTTTTAGATTAGATTTAGTAAAATAAACCAATAACAAGTGTTATTGTTGCTGTTTTCTTCTTACTTTTGAAATGTAAAAAAATATCCTTTATATCAATTACTTTATTCTCCATATGAAAATAACACGTGCAAATGATTTATCTAAATGTTTCAACACTGTAATAATCACGTACACCTCACCCTGAGGTAATGTGACATGTCACAACTTTGTTTCAATGATTATTATATAACAAACTTTAAGATATATTGTGTAAAATACAGGAACACAAACAGTCCTGATTGGTTCAGTCAGAAAACTCAGCTATCACATTGCTCCAAAGTGTAGGTGATGTAAAGTGGACTTCAGTAGGTTTTTCATGGCCTCTCATGTAGATGGGGGAGGGGGGGCACTTTATAGATGTTTCTCAGGGTTTCTTCTCCTCTTCTGTTCAGAAATCGTCGAAGTGCGGCGGGTGTCCCTGCACGGTCTGAGAGGATTGATGCACTGAGATACCAACGTATTAAAAAGGCCAAGAAGATGATGGTAGTCAACAACAACAACTCCAAGTCCAGAAGGAAAGCAGGTAAACTCAGGTTTTCTGAATGTGAGATCCTGGATTAAGGACTAGAAATAATTGAATATTCACCTTTTGTAGCACACTGGACATTCCACAGATATTGTGTTTGGCTTATTATCATTTGTTTTTGATAATCACCAGTCATTCAAGAGACTTGGTCACAGCAGAATTAATAAGGATGCTATCTACTGAAGCCACTAAGGTGAGATAAGGGGGTATGGTGCAATACTTCCCTCATCTCTGTTCCCCTGTCGTAATGGTGTTAGTTCATGTTAGTTCCCCCCTGTCATAACATGACAGAAACTCTAATAATGTTTGATGATCTTTTGGGTAAAACACTTATAAATCCACTTTAAAATCTTTATCTTTGGTTTCAAACTCGTGGCGAATTCTAGGGTTCTTTCCTGAATTGAAAATTAATCTGGCATTGAGATGCATTTTATGGACTAGTGTCTAGCTAGCATTAGCTACATCTAAAACATGTAGTGTACTGGAGCTACCAGAATGTGTTAATTGCTTGACTTATGTGGATGGTGACATTATGCCAACGTAGCTTGAGTAAAGGTTTACAATCTGCTTATTGGGATGTGTCCCCTTTACAAATGGACACACTGTGACAAATAAATGTTTGCTGTTTGATGCTATGATGTGTGGTAAAACATTGGGAGATTGAAAAATTTAAATAAAAACAGAATGCAAGAATGTGCAAATCATTTCAACCCTATATTCAATAGAATGTAGTACAAAGACAACATATTAATGTTGAAACTGAGACATTTTATTGTTTATTGAAAAATATATGTTCACTTTGAATTTGATGCCATCAATACATTTCAGAAAGGTTGGGCCAGAGGCAACAAAAACTGGTGGAATATCACACAACTAATTAGGTCAATTGGCCACAGGTCAGTAACATGATTGGGTGTGTATGAAATGAGGCTGAGGAGGGGTTCACCACTCCACAGGCAGTCTTTCACAGAGTTACGTTTCTCAACGTAACATTTCAAAATTGAGTTTAGGGATGTCATTATCTACGGTACATAATATCATTTAAAGAGTCAGAGAATTCATGGGAAATCTCCGTTTACAAGGGACAAGGAGGAAAACCAATATTGGATGGCTGTGATCTTCATGCCCTCAGAGGGAACTGCATTAAAAACAGACACGATTCTGTAGTGGAAATCACTGCATGGGCTCTGGAACATTACCAAAAAGCACTGTCTGTGAACACAGTTTGTCTCTGCATCCACAAATACAAGTGAAAACTCTACCATGGAAAGAAATAAACATACATAAACAACATCCAGTAACGCCAGCGCCTTCTCTGGGCCCAAGCTTATTTAAGATGGACTGAGGTGAATTGTTAAACTGTCCTGTGGTCTGACCAATCAAAATGTGAGATTTTTTGGGGGAATCATGGACGCTACATCCACTAGGCTAAAGAGGAGATGACCATTCCAGCTTGTTATCAGCAGACATGCCAGCATCTGTGATGGTATGGGTATATACCATGGTATGGTATATGGCATGGGTGACTAGCCCTTCTGTGAATGCACCATAACTGCTGAACAAAATAAACAGATTTTGGAGCAGCATATTCTGCCATTCAGAAGTATTTTTCAGGAAAGCCTTGCTTATTTCAGCAAGACAGTGCCAAACCACACTCTGCATGTATTACAACAGAACAGCTCTGTAGTAAGAGTCTGGGTGCTAAACTGGCCTTTGGAGAATTATGAAGTAAAAAAAAAAGACAAAGGAAATCCTGAACATTTGAGCAGCTAAAATCCAATATCAAGCAACAATGGGAATACATATCCCTTTCAAAACCTCCTCAGTTCGCAAACACAAAGTATTGTTAAAAGAAGTGGTGGTGGAACACAGTGGTAATCGTGCCCCTCTCCCAACATTTGAAACATGTTGCCGTCTTCATATTCAAAATGGACATATATTTTTACAAAAACAATAATATCTCACAGTTTCAACATTTGATATGTTGTCTATGTACTACTGTCAATTGAATATAGTGTGCAAATGATTTCTGCATCATTGCATTCTGTTTTCATGTACATTTTACACAGTATCCCAACTTGAAATAAATTTATTAGAGACATTTTCTGGCATTTCTATGATTTGTTTGACAGAGACAGTGAGGCTTTTTGCAGAAAGAGTTCTGGATCAGATTCAAACCCATGCGGCAAGAGTACATGTGAACTGAAGCAGCGGCATAGGCTGCTGGACTTCTCACACCACACAACTACCATATTTTCAGGTTCATGTTTTGCATGCATCGCCTTCCTTCCCAATGTAGGCCCTCTTACCCTGCTGACCTTGGGGTGTGTCACCTCTTCCCTCTGACCTGCCGGTCAATATCTTCCACCCATTCTCCAGGTGTTTCCACCTCTCAGACCCAGCAGGACTACACCTCTCAGGTACTCCAGCCCGAAGAAGCTCTCTACCTCCACAAGAAGAAGAAAAGGCCCATCAGACAGGACCCATACGCCCGCTTCTCCGCTCTGCTGTACCGCCGCCCACCCCGGGAGGATCAGAAGGCAATTTTGGCCAGCATGGACAACATGGACCCAGACCATGCCACACTCCTCTGAGCCTTTGGGGGAGTCAGGTTACACTCTTCCCCCAAAATGCCATAAAACCTCCTGGAAAATTACCCCTCAGTCTAAAACCTTGTTCATTCCCCAGTGTCAATCAATGGTTTTCAGTTGAAAGGCTTTCCAAAGTTCCCAAAGTTTTACTCCAGTGCAAAACATTTCATTTAAGGGAAGCAACATTGTGACATTCAACCCAACACATATTTTTCCCAACACATTTGAAAAAAGACCCATCTAGTCTGAGGTCTCATCTTTATACTCCAGTATTAATTTAAGTGTTTGCAAAAGAGGCTTACATCCTGACCCCAGTATCAAAACAGCCCGTGATGCCAAGTTAGGTCTCAGTTTACAGCACTTTTCTCAATATATTCTCCTTACCTGCCTTACCCTGCCAGTAGTATCTATCACACAGAGACTTATATCCTCCACCCAGGGTTCTTACTCACATCCTACAAAATATACCTCAGAGCACAGGATATGACACCACGACGTCAACACTCAGATAGCTGAACACAACTACATAGTATGTGTTTTATGGTTGTTATTACTTCTTTAGGCATGTTTTTATAGAAAAATTTGACAATTGTAATAACACGAATTGTCAAAATCCAATTGGTCACTATATACTGTATACTATAGTAAGGTAAGTGTACAGTATCTCTACAGACAGTTGTAGAGGATCATCATGCAAATTAAAATCTCTAGTCATTTGACACACCATAATCAATGTGTTCATAGTGACTCTTAGGGAAATTGAACATATTATGCTTTTCATAACATATATCAACTTCATTACTGTCTTAACATAGATAAACCTTAATTTCATTTCATTCTGGAACTGTCAGCAATTCCCCCTATGGGAAAGATCTGTCATAATCTAAGCACAAAGGCCCATAGATCTTTTTTGAATAAGGCTAGGGGAAGGAATTAATGAGGATTATGCTCCATTTGAACAGAAGGCAACTGTACTATAGACCACTACATCTCTCAAGGCACACTATATCAAACAGTCTATATAACACATGCTACTGCCATAGTTAATATTCAATTTGGACTTTCAGTATGTCTCATCATCTTGGGGGAACACATTTGCACTGGAGGAAAATCTTGGCTTTTGCCATTTTGCTAAATAATATTTATTTCCCTCTTGATTTTATCTTAACTAATACTAGCACACTTATGTTGTGGGTAGTTCTGAGGGCTACATATCCTATTTAAAAAGTACTATAGTATTGCCAAAAATACTACAACTTCCTTAATCAATAAAAACAACAAGTGTACTGTACTGAGAGGAGGATAGGATTTTGTGCCATAGTATACTATAGTATTTTTTCATTTATATGTGAGGGCCTGATTCTATGAACAAGTGACTTAGGGTCGCCTTGATACTGTAGGGCTTCTGATTCCCTGCTTCATTTTATTCATGAAAGTAACTGCTTTTGATGACAATATGTCGTATTTATAGCCTTGGCATATTTTCCTCTTTATGTGCTTGGAATTCCACATGGCTGTGATGAGAACATTTGTCTATTCCTCTCCAGAAAGATCTATGGAGGATATTTTTGTGGCATAACAGGGCTACACAATGTGGCCAAAGTTTTTATTTTCAACAATCATTTTATTTTCTTCCTGTCATTGAAGGGTGCTTTTTTTCTATACATTGACATGTGTTATTGTGTAGATATAGACATATCTGGGCTTATTAAAACCGAACTACGTATCTGGGTCATGGCAATCTAGTTGTAATCAGAGGAGAGGGGTGCTTGGAATGGGTTCACCCATACATGTAGGAACACAGGTGCTGCTGTGCATATTTATTGGTTAAACTATTTGAGTTGCTGTTGGTTTGAAATGTATCTGGATTGGCATTCGGGTATATTAACCTTCATCATGCATATACTATTTACTATGAGCAAATTCCGCTATAATATAAAGTTAATCAAGAATTGCAACTTTAGGTGCTAACAAAATAATGGAATCTGAAAGTAGCATTGCTACTTTCAGAGACATGAGCAATTCCATAGGAATGACAGCCACCACAAATATGAAATACCAATGTAATTGATCATGTTTGATGTTTTCAGGTTGGTGCAGTATAACCATTTCTTTGACATGTTTTGTACTGTGCTTCCCTTTTAACATTCATCTTTTGCTTGTAAAGCAAAATTTGTAGATTGAGTCTTAAAGATTAGATTCAAAATCATGAAAGACAGTGCTAAGTTTTAATTCATTTTTGGCATCTATATCTATTAAACTGTCAGCATAATGTTTTTTTAAATCATTGCAATAAACAGGTGAAACATTTTGGAGGAATAGATGCCTAGTTATGAACCTTAAAGAGATGAAAGACTGACACTGAATCATAGCTAATGAGAAATCGCAATTTTATAGAACCAGTTTGTTGTGTCTTCTGTTTGATTTTTGGCCATTAGTTGTTGACTTTTGTTTAACAGTACAGAATTTGAATTTTCATGACCCATTTGAGTGTTACGTTTTGCATTGTCCCCAATAGATCATTTGTGTAGATTTAAAAAGATTTTTATTCAGAATCTTCAAATCAACTGAACTGTTTAAAATCCCTCCATATACAGCTCCAGAAATAAATGTGACCACTGCACCTTTTCCTTTCCTTCCTAAAATAGTTGGAAAGGAAGGTTTTGAGTAAGGAACAGAAGGGTTTAAACTAAGAGACAACTGCAAATTGTACGCTTCTGTTCTTCACTCAAAAACGTCCTTTTCGACTTTTTTGTAAAAGGAAAGAAAAAGAGCTGTGTATATATATATATATATGCACATATATACACACACAGTGAGGGAAAAAAGTATTTGATCCCCTGCTGATTTTGTACATTTGCCCTCTGACAAAGAAATTATCGGTCTATATTTTTAATGCTAGGTTTATTTTAACAGTCAAAGACAGAATAACGACAAAAAATCCAGAAAACGCATGTCAAAAATTTTATAAATTGATTTGCATTTTAATGAGGGAAATAAGTATCTCAATCAGAAAGATTTCTGGCTCCCAGGTGTCTTTTTTACAGGTAACGATCTGAGATTAGGAGCACACTCTTAAAGGGAGTGCTCCTAATCTCAGCTTGTTAACTGTATAAAAGACACCTGTCCACAAAAGCAATCATTCAATCAGATTCCAACTTCTCCAACATGGCCAAGACCAAAGAGCTATTCAAGGATGTCAGGGACTCGATTGTAGACCTACACAAGGCTGTAATGGGCTAAAAGATCATCACCAAGCAGCTTGGTGAGAAGGTGACAACAGTTGGTGCGATTATTCACAAATGAAAGAAACACAAAACAAATCCCCTCTGTCTGTGGCTCCATGCAAGATCTCGCTTCATGGAGTTGCAATCAGTCCAGAACTACACGGGAGGATCTTGTCAATGATCTCAAGGCATCTGGGACCATCGCCACCAAGAAAACAATGGGTAACACTATATGCCTTGAAGGACAGAAATTCTGCTGCGCCCTCAAGGTCCCCCTGCTCAAGAAAGAACATGTACAGGCCTGTCTGAAGTTTGCCAATGAACATCTGAATGATTCAGAGGAGAACTGGGTGGAAGTGTTGTGGTCAGATAGTACCAAAGTCAAGCTCTTCGGCATCAACTCAACTCGCCGTGTTTGAAGGAGGAAGAGTGCTGCCTATGACCCTAAGTACACTATCCCCATTGTCAAAAAGAGAGGTGGAAACATTATGCTTTGGGGGTGTTTTTCTACCTAGGGGAATGTGCACCGCATCAAAGGGACGATAGACTGTGCACATGTACCCTCAAATCTTGGGTGAGAACCTCCTTCCCTCAGCCAGGGCATTGAAAATGGGTTGCGGATGGGTATTCCAACATAATAATGACCCAAAACACATGGCCAATGCAACAAATTAGTGTCTCAAGAAGAAGCACATTATGATTCTGGAGTGGCCTAGCCAGTCTCCAGACCTTAATCCCATAGAAAATCTGTAGAGAGCTGAAGGTTCGAGTTGCCATACGTCAGCCTCGAAACCTTTATGACTTGAAGAGCTGCGAAGAGGATTGGGACAATATCCCTTGTGGCCAACTACAAGAAACATCTGAACTCTGTGATTGCCAACAAGGGTTTTGCCACCAAATACTGAGTCATATTTTTTAGAGGGGTCAAATAATTATTTCCCTCATAAAATGAAAATCAATTTATTAAATTTTTGACATGCCTTTTTCTGAATTTTTATGTTGTTATTCTGTCTCTCACTGTTCAAATAAACCTACCCTAAAAACTATAGACTGATGATTACTTTGTCAGTGGGCAAACCTACAAAATGAGCAGGGGATCAAATACTTTCTTCCTCACTGTATACAAATGTTCAAAGCTTTGGGGTCACTTAGAAATGTCATTGTTATGCATGAAAACATACATGAAATGAGTTTGAACAGGAAATATAGCAAAATTAAATAAGAAATACAGTCATTGACAAGGTTGGACAAAGATTTATAATAAAAAAAATAGATGTGTCCAGCAAATGTTGCTTTTGTCGAAGACTCAATTCTCAGCAATAACAGCATTACATACCTTTGGCATTTGAGTTGTCAATTTGTTGAGGTTATCTAAAGAGATTTTACGCTATGATTCCTGCAGCACCTCCCACAAGTTGGATTGGCTTGGTGGACACTTCCATACTATACGGTCAAGCTGCTCCCACAACAGTTCAATAGGGTTGAGATCCGGTGAGTGTGCTTTCTACACCATTATAGACTACTATAGCTGACTACTTCCCTAAAATCATTCTTGCATAATTTGGAGCTGGTTCATTGTCCTACTGGAGGAGGAAACAGACAAAAATATTGCTTTTCTTTCAAAAGCAAAGACATTCCTGCGACCCCAAACTTTTGAATTGTAGTGTATAAGACACAACTAAAATCAATGGGATTTGTATTGCAGTAATATTTAAATACATGTTATGGATTCTCTCCTTTTTCACAAACCCTCCCTCCTAATTATTTTATCAATATGAAGATCCAAAATCAAGGAGCACACACTATTAAAATATATTTAAACAAATTGTACATACAATGACAGCATATATTGCACAACATATTATGTCAAATTAAAGATTTTAAATAAGTTGGAACGTATGCATGCAATACAGTATATACAATTGGATATATTCAGAACATGTACTTTTTCCCAGAAGAGTGACAACTTGCATAAAATCAATTGGCAGTTATTAAGATAGGGAACTTGCATAAAATCAATTGGCAGTTATTAAGATAGGGAACAGTTCTGCCTTACTGCATTTATATCTTTTTATAACTTTTTTCCAATTCTGGATGTTTCTTAGGGAAATTACCAATCGATTCTAAGTTTATTCTAAGATTTACTTGTTAATTATAAACAACATCCAGCAGAAAACATTTGCCTAAACCCTTACACAAAGTCAGGTCCTAAGTTATTTGCATCCTTGATAAAAATGAATTTCAAATTAAAATATACATTAATTTATTGGGAGGTCTTAGGTGGCAAAGTTGTCTGAAGCGCTGTACCACAGTTTGTTTATGAGATTGAGTGTGCCACTTCAGCAAGTGTCTGAGAGTTCCATGGGGTGATGCATATTGGCCAGCATCACCAAGGTTGGGGGAGGATCTCATCAGCCTGCGAGGAAGAGTTGGGTGCCTGTACGTGAACAGGAGTTAAGCTGAGTGAGCATGACCTCACATGCACTGACCTGGCTCCAGTAACTTTCTGGTTGAACAAGCAGTGTGAAAAGAAGCAGAATGACTTAGTTGCTGTATTCAACTCTCCAGAGCCCTTGGGAAGTTGTTGCCTTGAGATTTGGACACTGCCAAAATCTGAAGAAAAGGAGGAATTCAAACAGAGTACACATGTTAGTAATTTACTTGAATAATTTACTTGAATAAGGCATATTCAAGTAACAAAACATATGTTTTTACCTTTTTGGCCTTGATTTGACTAGCAATCTTTCGGTTACTGGCCCAACTTTGGAACGACTAGATTATTTTAACAATTTAGTTTAATTGTTGTACTAAAACCTATTACTCAGATAAAAATTTTGATTTGCGGCATCCCTTCAATGCAATGTTGAATGTTTACAACAAAATAAATGGACTCGAGGGTTTAAAGAAATGTGTATGTGCCTTTACAATGCTTCTTGATTCACTATTGCATAAAAAATAGGGAGCAAGCTTACAGGATTTTTGTCATCATTGACTGGGAAAAAGAAGAATGCGCAAACCAAATAAATTCACTTTTAAAGTCACTAAGGCATTTCAAACCTCTGCAGCAGTGGTACAATAGCCAGGAATCTTGAGGGTCTCTAGTCCCTAAGCATTGGGAGCAAGGGTTTTGGGACTAAGAAATCTGAGTTGCTGAAAAGTCGAAACTTAGGGTCACAAATAATTTGAATCGGATACATACTATATTTGAGAAACAAATCTATTAACTATAATCTCTTTCTCTGAGCAATTTTAGTATATAATGATTTATCAAGGGTGCCAGTAATTTTAGACCTGACTATGTTGAATTAAAGTAGTGTTCATGGTTTCAGGAAAGACACTAATAATTACCAATAATAAAACGGTTATTGACTAAATATATCCAGATAAGCCCACTTTTTGAGAGTGTACAATTATTTTAACTAGCAATGGCATTCCCAAGGCAGGCCCAGATCCACGAGGGGGACATGGCCCCGCCAGATGGTCTCTGGGTCCCCCCCGTTTGGTTTCCTCTTAAACATAGCAAATGGTATATACATTAGATAGTCCCCCCGTTGATAAAACATGCCTCACATCATTTCATCCCAAAGCCGGTCCTGTCCCAAGGTCTTTATATGATAAAAATCAAGAGAAACATATGAGATGTTTTGAACATGAAAGAAATGTTGTAAAACATGATTGAAGGGACCAGTCCCTGGTTAAAAGCATGTATACATTTATGTATATATATACTAATAAGGATAAACGTACATACAGTAGGGTGTAGCTGAGAGATCATTGTGTGGTTAAAGTGTTTGTTGCTAGGAAAAGGGAGGGCATGGATATACAAGACTGAGTAAGTGAAAGAGATGATGTGGGAAAATTTACAGTTTAGAGATAATCAAAATCATAATTTTTGTGAATATTACTCATGTACTGCCAATATAATGAATCAGTGATACAAGATCATTTTTTATATTGACTATAAAGAGACATCACATTAGCACTGTTTAGAGCACAAAATCACATACCTTATTTAAAGAAAAGTATTTTCAAAGTAATAGGATGTCATCAACACATAGATTGTTCCACCTCTTTCGACAGTTGGGATTTGAATCATTCTGTAGATGAACTGGCAAGTTGTTGTATTTCAATGAAATTGCTTCGGTTGTTCCCATTCAAAGGATTGTTGACCAATAATTGACCATAGGTGAAGCTTTGATGCAAATTTGTTTGCTGTAATTATAAGTTCAGCTAATAAGACAAAATTAGGTGCTGCTTAATCATGCCATAGACTATAGCAGTCCAATTGAACATTTTATAGGCGGAAATGCGTTCTTTAAATTCAATTGAAGTGGTTTAATGGTAATAAATATATAATTTTTTTCTGCAATGACTGAATACACTCTGAATGAACTTTATCATAATAATAATAAGAAGAAACTATATACAATTCAGCAGATGCTTTAAACCAATGCAAATTACAGATGTGTGTATAATTAGGTATATATTACTTTTTAATGTGACTGGTCTGGAAATTGATGTCACTATCTTAGCATTGCAAGCTTCACAACTCGAAGCTTTCCTAACGCAGCCAGAGGATCCAAAATGTATTATAAGTTTTATTATTCAATCTATTCAGTCACATTAGATTGGGATTGCCCTTTCATACAGATATTTGATGGCATTTGTTTCAGTTATTTTAACTCCACAGGATAAATATATTTGCAATTATACTGAAATAGTGGCACTCATCCAGACTTTACAGATGTACATATAATAGTTTGCCATGACATTATGGTGCCTGTCAAGCATAACAACAGCTATTTATTGTGGTGTATCTGGATCGTTTTCTAAGGTCATCTTATATTGGTATTATTGTAGGCAACCTACAGGTCGCTAAAGTAACTCCTTTAGAAAGTTTCCATATCTATAGTGGTTTGCTCGATGGAAAACGAGATATTATGTCCTTATGTTTAACATTATTGAACAGATGTGTTCAATACAAGCGCATCTGTTCAATAATGTTAAACAGATGTGCTTATATTGAATACATCTGTTCAATAATGTTAAACATAAAGACTTATGTGTTCAATATAAGCACATGTGTTCAATAGTGTTAAACAGATGTGCTTATATTGAATACATCTGTTCAACAATATTAAACATAAGGACATATGTGTTCAATATAAGCACATTTGTGGTTTGCTGTCCCCAAGAACAGAAGCAGAGAGCATTAGAGACTGTTGTAAAGCTACTTCTTTTAGTTTTGTATACTTGTTAACTATTCATTGAATTATTCTGAAGAGGAAGAACTTCTGGTGCTAAAACACACATTTTCAAGAATGTTGTCAGTCATTCTTTTTATCATTTCAATTCCTTTATTAGAGCCTACTTTTTTTCTCATAAACACCAATAACTCATCAAATTTTATCAAAATAACAAACCATTATGCCACTGCAAAACAATTATAATGAAGATTAAATTTGAAGACATGGTACAGTACTCTACAGTCAAGTGGAGGCATGGCCTGATGTACGATGCATTATCAACCTAGTGGGTCACTATAAAACCAAAATTTGCTAAGACTTAAAAGACTACAGCAGACAAATGAAAGGATGCACGTTTGTCACATTGTAAATAATGTATAAAAACATACCATGTCATATACAGTATATTTTTTGTATATGAGAATATGATACAGAGTATATTGCTGAGTGAGTGGGAACTTAGTAGTGTGCTGTCTGTTTCAGTGGTACATTGTAACATGTAGCAGACCACTACATCTCTCTGTGAGTGACTGAAATCTTCTAAATTCTACAAATTAATATTATGAATCTAACATATATTACATTTAATTTTTAAACCAAAGTGGATGGTTGTATCTACTACATATGGGATTGTTTTCATAGAGTATCATTTTCTTGTTATAAAATGTTGTTTTATTTTTATATTAACCATATATTTTCAAAGAATGGTTGCAAAACACAATCATAACAAGTAGAGAATATCAATATTCCACTGCTCCATAAAATGACCATTGCCGTTCTGTACGAAACAAAATAAATAAAAGAATGGTGCAAGCGTCATTGGTTTATTACAGAATAAGACAAAGATACATGGGTTTATAACTTGATAAAGTGATGCTCTAGAGCTTTTGTAGAATTTCAGCAGTTGTTTTCAAAAGTAGTGCTCACAACCTAAATCAGGTCATCCATTTCTCATGATATGTTGTCTCAAATTGTTAATAAGTTATGAATCAAATTCAAACAATTGTTATGATTTTTGTACCTAGAATCCACAACTGTATTTTTAAGTTAAACATAAGTCTTTTAAAAACATGTTTTTTAAAACATGTTTTATTCAGTTAACTTTACCTGTAATTAATCAACCCTTACATGATGATCTTAACATACGTTAACATTGCTAACTTGGCCAATGAAAATCATGTACAACTATATTTTATTATGTCTCTATCATTGTGTTAAGTCAGTTCCCATGATGGCTCCAAACGTTGCTTCTGGCCCACTCATCTTGTCTTAGAGTCACCAATAGCACATGATATGTGTAATCTATATTCCTTTAGTCAACAGTCTATGCCAGTACAGATATTTTATAATGTACAGTACCAGTCCAAAGTTTGGACACTTTTGACGGGTACTGTATGTCTATGTAACAAATATTATGCTGCTTTCAAAACTATTTTAGTTTTTTGTTCTTAATATTTTTTTGACAGCAAAGAAAGTGTTCCTATTTTAGCAACACTGAGTATGTTTACATGCACACTAATAGTTCAATATTCATCTGATTATGACAGTAGACTGATTATGCATTAGTCATGTAAACACATTTATGTCAATTAAAACACCTTTTCAAGTATTATGACCTGTAAATTACTTAATTGGCATTATAGCAGTGTATTTGCTATAATGCCAATCCAAGCAAGACTCTCATTTTAGCAACAGTGAAGTGAGTTAAAAACAACTATTTCTGAAATTTCAGCTACAGTATATTGCCTGATTTCATTCAGAATTATTCAGAACAATTTTGTCCTTGCAAAGTATGTCAACTTTGTTTTTTATTATTAATTTCATATAAATATAAATATTATATTATTAACAATATAAATAATAACATAATTATGTGCATGTAGCCATATTCATTGTTATTGAAGTTGTAACAGACTGCAACGATGCTCCGGAAATTGGAGAGAGTACATGACAGTAACAGTTTATAGAGATCTATAAATAGAACATCTTAACTTTGTAATTCCATCGCACACATTCACATTTGACAACAACTGGTGCTATTATCAATTGTTTTTCTGGTGCTTTAGGTGGTGAATTAATTCCTTGCTTCACACACATTGTGAGCACCTAGCAATGTTGTAGTCTACTTTAGGATTGTCCTGAAATGGTACATTGTGTTTAGACTATTGGGCAAGAATGAAACCCCTTGTGTTGTTGCACTTTGGAGATATTTTTCATATAGCATTTGACAAACAAAGATTAAATAATTGAACGTTTATTACAAAATCAAATTAGGTAATATTTTAGACTTAGTACAGCTTTATCTGTCGTGCAGATGTACACCTTGGTCAAAAGAAAAATAAATATTTTGGCAAAGATTCATTGTTTTTTGTGTGCATGTGTACTGTATGTAATGGATATTGGTGTCTTAGAGGAATTTGGATTTGTGCTTCAGGGAATATTTAGTTGAGAAATGTACATCCTCTGTGTTTTTATTTTATGAGAAGGCAAATAATTGAAAAAACATATTGTACAAAGTACAAAAAAGACATTGATTGCTCCCTCTTGTATGTAAGCATTTTGGTGGTCATGAAATTGTATTTAAGCATTTTGGACTTGGTTTTGTTTGTACAACACTACTTGACTTGTCAGTTCACAAACACTCAAATTGCAATACTGTTAACCTTGTAGGCATAGCCTCTGTTAATGATTTAATTCCATGCTATCCATTCATCTTTTTTGCCTCAAGTGAGCATTGTATGCTTAATACAAGCATACAAAGAACTGGTCAGATGTACTAAATAATATTCAATAGTCATTTGGTCTTCCCTGTAGCTCTTGATTTTTGGGTAATAATCAACTCCATTTACAGCACAGTAGGGGTTGTTTATGAAAACAACCAACAAGTTGGAAGCAACTTAGTACCTCAGAATGCCTCATTGTAGATTTGTTCCGATAGAGATGTTAACCATAAAATGTCTAGCTTGTTCTGGCCATTTGAAAGAAATCACAATCAACCCTCATGATCATCATGATGTACACCTTTTACATCAGCCTGAAAAGACACATTAACTAGAATGTATTGCCATCCATTTTGATCTCACTTCTGATCATCTAAGACATTGTAAAGCTTTTCATGAACTGAAAGAAATGTATGTACTAGTACGTTTGGTGTGGCAGTAGGTTTACTGATGTATATTACATCACTTTTTATTTAATGTTTGCATTTGTGTTTTGTAAAAATATTTTTGAGTGAATTCTAAGCATATTCATTAATGTAAGTTATGCACCCCTCTATCAAAATGTAAATACAATTTTGTTTACTTACGAAGTGACTTTAAAATCAACCCATTTCAATGACATTCATTTTCCTTTTTCTATTTGAAACCTTTCAAGATAAATCATTCACAAATTACAAGAGGCAACCAGAGGGTTCATTGTTTACCATTTCCTGGTACTACATTTATATGAATTTCCATAATATATCATATTTTTCTGTGAATAAGAAAACCATGTCTGGAGATGTACCAAAGCCTTATGTCTCATACTGTTTTCTAGTTTTACCACCCTTTTACATGTGACTACTAACACATGGTGCACAACTAACACATGTCACAAATCAATACTTTTCATTCTACTTCACTGATTAATACATTAATAGTGGTGCCTCAATCAGATGGTTGAATTGCTTTTCAGTCTGAGTGATAGAAGTTATTCTTAGATGTTCCAGCAATGTTGTTAAAGCTTTGCTGTGAACCTATTTTAGTTGACTAAACATAAAAAGGAAGAATGTGGGATCGCTCATGTAGCATTACAGGTTGCTTGCAACATGTGTTGTTAAAGGAATTTAACCATGGCTGACAACAGAGCAAAATGGGGAGGAGCACCTTACCGCCACCAGGCACTTGTATAGATATCAAAAGGACTGGACAGGTGTATGCAAAGCAGACACAAAGCTTAGGTCTCCCAATGGGGGTACAATAAATATTCCAAGGGCCAGTCACTTAAATATTTTTAGAATGAATACATACTCAATCGAGATCTAAGTGACCCCAAACTTTTGAACAGGTGTGTGTGTGTGTGTGTGTGTGTGTGTTATATATATTGTATTTGTATTGTAATACAATGAATTACTTCCAAAGTAGTATCATGCATTAACGCTTAAACTGTCATTAATCATCATTAAGTAATCTATATTAAGTATCAGATAAAATCTGAACCCTGAAGAAATAATTTTGCCTAGGCAACAACTTGTTCCGAATTTTCACAGTAACAAAATCACATTTAGAAGTTTCTAAAGATTACGCACAACTTAACCCCCAAGTTTATTAATCTAAAAGTAGAGTTTCGATTTGGAGTAGAATTTGGAGAAATAACAGCCTAGTGATTTGTGCTGAGCCTATCATATAAAGGTTGTGGGTTTGAATCCCCAGTCCAACAATGGAAAAAACCTGACCCAGTGCCCTGAGGCAAGCTGCTAGACACCAATTGTCCAGTTAACTTACTTTGGGGTAGCAGCATTTGATAAAATAAAAAAAATCACTGTACAATATATATACTTATAAATTACCAGTCTTTTTCAAGGAATTGTTTGGTCTGTCAAAAAGTGAAACAAATAACATGATAAGTATTTTCTTAATCACTGTAAATTTGGGATTATGATTTCTTTTAAAATTTGGGATTAAATAGGCATCCCTGGATTTTAAAATATATATTTTTTAATAATAATATTTTGCCAAAATCTGCACAAAATACTCTACATCAAACAATTTGTTATTAATCCTCCTAATTTTTTAAGCTGGCAAATTTTCAATCAATGTTGCTGACTGTGATGACACTCGTGCACACACATACCCACACACCACTTTTGTGTATGCAGTCCATCTCATCGTTTTCAGTAGCATATTTATTTTTCAGTTATTTCTTAACTATTCAAATTCATTGACATATTGTGTTGAGTTTTTTTAATGCAAATTAATCTGCTACAGAAAGGAAAAACATCCCTCATGAAAGAAATATGACTCATCAGTACTACACATTCCGAACAAACAACCTACTGCTCTCACTTGCTCTGATATGGGTAGGAAACCAATATGTTGTAATTTACTATTAGTTGTAAGAACTGATTAATTTGGTTGTCTCACTACTTGTGAACACTATATATTCCCTAACACTGTAATTATTGAGCTGTAAGCGGTCAACTACTTAAAACCTGAACCTACCTACTGAATTACTACCGCCCTCTGTGTACAGTAGTAAACAAGTCGTGATTTATGTAATACTTTAAGTAGAAATAAGAGAAAGTGGATCCTTTCACTACTTGTGAATGTAAATTCGGACTCAATCTAAATAGCATTAACATTGACATATGGGTATGTATTTTTGTCTACTGATCACTGCTGAATAGCTTTTATTTTATTGTTCTTAATGAAAAATACAAAAATATGTATTTACTCCGTTGAGGATTGTCTCAATTCACCTTTGACAAACCATTCTTCAGATCCTCCTTTTTGTTTAAAACCACAATTTACCACAAAGACTAGCACAAAGTAAAACAATCATGTAGGCTATTCTACATATCAGATAATTACTTTCTGTATGATGTTGGCTGGAGGCACAGTTTTTTTCAAATTCTGTGTTGTGTTCAACCTTGAAAAGGTCAGTGCAGATAAAAATTCACTTAAGTTTTCCAGTGAAGAAGTAAAAAATGTAAGGCTATCAAATGTACCGTACATTTATCCATGTGTAAATTATAACAGCCCATATTACTGTATTTTACAGAAATCTACATTTCTCACTTTAGTCACCCTCTTCTGAACCATTACCAATTTGATCTGGCCTATGTCACTGCCTTATATTTCTGAACAGCTGAAATAAAAACCATGCTGCAACACAAACACATAAAAAAATATATTGTTAAGGCTATAAACTTCTCTGTTAGAACAGATATTGGCGTAGTTCAAGCAAGACACAGTCTACACAAACATAATCTGCGTTTTGTGTAATGATGTCATTTTTATAGTTATGCTGCCATATAGCAATTGTTGCTGAAAAATAAACACTACCACTTTGACCGCCTGTTTGCCTCCTGTTTAGCCAATGTTTGCAATTATGATTAAAAAAACATTAAATAGCTCTTGACTGCCTGTCTGTGTCTTGCTTGTTTGATATGCTGCAAAGCCTACATATACAATATATTTTCTAAATAGCTGCACCTCCCTCCTAAAAATAAACAATGACATTGTTAGACTGCCGGTTTGCATTGTGCTCATGCTTGCAGTTACAATGACAACAACTTAGAACTACATTTGTTTGAATATTTTGATTGTCTTTTGTGTAGTCTGCAAGCAGCAGCGCATGTCTTTTGCTATGGTAAAACAATAGCCCCACTTTTCATTTCCTGTTTTTTTAAAGTCAACGTAAACCAAACCAAATCAAAACCAAAATAAAATAAAAATTGATTCCAGAGTATATAATTATTAGAAAGTATGGTAGGATCATTTTGGTCACAACTCAATATATTTGAAAACCTTTTTGGGTTAGATTTGAAACTGAGGTAATCATGACTTTCCCACTAACAGGATTATAAACTGTGTTGACTGCATTCTATTCAATCATTGCAGAAAACCTCTAGACAGTGAGAGGTGCCGTACAATTATGCATGTGGCATTGGCCACTTGTTTTCTTGTTCACATAGGACAAGTGGCCAATGCCATGTTGAAAGAAAACTTAGGATAAATCTTATATGGGAAGGGACACTTGTTCATGTGTTTTACAGTAATTTATAAAGTCTGCCACTTGAGAGTTGAGACAGTACACACTCGCATCTCAACTGCCACTTGTCAAAATATTAACCACTGCCAGAGAGACAGACACTGACAATAGATAGTAAGAAAAAAGAAAAAAAGAAAAGAAAAACACTGAAGTAGCCTACAGTATGTGTCACCAATAAGCAGCAACTTGATAAGAGGAT
Organism: Esox niger; assembly: GCA_016801105.1. Lineage (NCBI taxonomy): Eukaryota > Metazoa > Chordata > Actinopteri > Esociformes > Esocidae > Esox > Esox niger. The sequence continues at coordinate 354 of JACXGJ010006971.1, read as the reverse complement.
TTAAGTAACTTGACCAGCCAGTTATTACCGGCTACTGCTGGGTAGAAAACTACCAGATAGCTTTACTGACAAACACAAAGATAAAACTTCACTAGCCAGCAAATAATTTGTAGCACAAATAACCACGTAGCAGCTTTTACTTCATTGAGGGTTTGACCACACACCTTATTATTATCCGTTTCTAGCGGTTGGAGGACTTTATCGTCTCATGCTCAAACAAAAATTTCACTGGAAAGCAAGTCTGTTTTTCTATTAAATATACTTGTTAAGCTAGACCGCCATTTCATTTTTATAGAAATGTATGTATTTTAAATAATAAAAAATATTATGTATTGAAATTGTGAAATTCAGCTT
>JACXGJ010006970.1:0-32264 GCA_016801105.1 Esox niger | reverse complement strand
TAAATCATTATTTAGTAGACTATAGTTGACAACGTCACACCTCCAGGTCCTGTGTGCTTAAAGGCTTATATTAGTTCACTCCATGAAGGAAGATGAATGTTTGTAATACGTTACTTCCTTGGACAGGAATTTTAGCTAGAAACTGCTATCCAAAATTCACTGATTACCGCAAACACATTGAAATCATTCAATATCAATCATATTATGGCCCTCAAACTCATCATTAGTCATTATAATTTAGCATGGCCAACAATGTCTACAGTGCCTCCCTTACTGTACCGCTGGACGGCACCTGGCTAATCAAGGAGAAAAGGACACTGAGTCTGGGTGTTGTATTGCTGGATAGGTTCCCTCTCGATTGAGTAAGAAACTATTCCCGACAAAATGTTAGTGATACAGTTCAGTTGCCGAATCTGGGATCAACTCGTCTTGTCAGCAACTCGGAAAGCCACACCTCTGCATCGGTCATTTGAACGGGCTTATCGCTGAGCATCCCAAGAGTAGTAACGTTAGCTGCTATTACGTCAGCTGTTATGCTAATCAATGTGACTTCTGCATGGTTCACTGTTACAAGTAGTTTGTCCTTCCTGTGTAGGACATGATAATAAGGACTGTGGCAATATTGCAATGGAAAGCAATGCATGTCTTTTTTTCTATACTTAATTTTTACTGGATAATCTTACCTGAAATGTTCATAACTTTTCTAATACCATTCAGATGTCTTTCAGTCACTAGAAAACACAGACCTAAATCCTTCAGATTTCAATATTGTTGAATAGGTTTTGTTGTTTACCAAGAATAGGTTTTGTTATTTACCAAGAATAGGTTTTGTTATTTACATTATTTAAGTTTCCTGAAGGAAAAATACACTTGTTCATAAAGAAATTATATGATTTTTTAAATAAAAAAATTAAAAATAGTACCAATGGTTTGGTAAAGTTTTATTAACCTTATTCTCCATGTGTATTTTGCAAACATTTTTTGCAAAAATGCTAAAATCTTGAAGGCAAAAGTACAGGAAGGTCTAGGCTAAGAGAGGTAGTCAAAAATACGGAGCAGGCTAAAGATCTGGTACCTATAATTAGCAAACAACTTGGAATATCAAAACAGGCTTAATATGCTGCATGAAACAAACGTACCTCACAAAACATGAAACAAAAGTACCTCACAAAGGAACTGAGTGCTGAAAGAAACATGATTGAAACAGACATGACTGAAACCGACATGACTGAAACAGACATGACAAATTGAGGACCAAGCACAGATATACAATACTAGAACTGTAACTGAAAATAAAGAAATACACATCGCCAGAAAAAACAAGCGCAGAAAAAGACACCTCACAATTATGAATTTTTTGTCACAATTTTAGTGTCATTTTGACCTCAGTAAGTGAAAATATATTACAGGAAAAAATACTCCTTGAAGTCCTTGCTATTGTTGTCTGTGACAAAGACATGCCCTGGAATGGCTACTGTCGGAAGTGTATTGCAACTGTGACTTAGGGTCAACTATCAGACCACAGGTGATTTGTCAGCACTTTAAAGCAGGAAAATGGCCTCCACTTACAGTGAGTTTCAGATAGCTCCTGTGGCCCTAGTATTGATTATACTTTGGGAAAGCTTGAAGAGCAAGAGTGACTCAGCGCTTTTCTCAGGTCCAGTGGATGGCCATGTTGGAACACGTCATGTCTCTGTGGATTTTGGGAACACTCGCACAGTACTTTCGTTCTTGGCATCACCTTTGAAAAAGGAGGCCAAAAAGTAGTAATGCAGTGTTCAGTCGTCCTTAAAAGACACACTCCTGTGAATAATGGGTGAATAATGCAATGACGGGGTTGATGGGAACAGGTCCCTTGGGTAATGTGGAAGGATTGCAAAAAGTTCCGTACAGCAAGTACACAGTCCTTCTACATTACATCTCCCAAAGATGGAGAGCCCTTTTTCTGGTTCATTAAGTTGCTGACTATAATAAGTGCTATAGGTTGTGATATAAGCATACAGGGTGATCATATTTAATGTAATTTTAGAAATCAGAAAATGCTGTACTGACACACGATTTAATCAAGTTCTTACCTTGCTGGCTAATGCTTTGAGAAGTGTTGTATGGGCTTCTTCCATTACGTTTGTCAATGTAAAAAGCTGTGTATCCCATGTTAGAATCTATAGCTCTGTTTGTACATATATGAGAGTCTTCAGCAATGTCTGTTGTAGAGGAATAGGAAAAGATTTAGTGCTTATTTAACCGCCTTATGCCTTGGCAGAATGCCGTATCTCTGAGGGTCAGTCGTTTAAATGAGAGATGAGACCACTTTAGCATCCCGTCTTTTCTTCAACAGTTGCAAAGTGCACTCTCTCTTCCTCAATCTCTCTCTTTCTCACACACACAGACACACATAAACAGACATACACGCACTTTGCCGATCCAACACACAAACACAGACCAAATCATCCATTTGACTGTGTTGAAAGATCATTGCTCAGAGGCTATTGAGATTGCTGTTCTCTACTGCGACTGGGGACGAAGTAATAGGACACCCGTGTGTGGCCAAGGAATGATAAAAACCTGTAATACTGCCTGTATAGACCTAAAAGGGTTGTGTCGGGAATCCTTTACACACACACACACACACACACACACACACACACACACACACACACACACACACACACACACAGACACACACACACAAACACACACAAACACACACACACAAACACACACACAGCAATACATTGTATTTAATGGGGGGGCATGTCCTTGGATATGTGGTGACCTGTGATGTAAAAACAGATCTAGCTGTCAGAGAAACAACACTAAATATTTTGTACCGTATGTAATGACATTAGCATGTGTTTGTGTGTATGTGTGTGTGTGTGTGATATTGTTATACAATGTTGTTCAACCTTTGCAGAACTCTTATTTACCACAACAAAAACCAAAGCAATGCTTTGATTGAGGATGAGAGGGGATTCATTGGAATTTGGGCATGTTCAGGAAGGCCACAGCTGGAAATGTTGACACATCTACCGTCACGATAAATGCCATCGGATTTAGTCATCATCTGAAAGAATGAGACCGACTGTAACTGAGGGTACGGGGATTTGATTTATATTGCTTAATTAGGGTTCAAGTGAAGGGTCATATTTAGGGTTAGGACTTAGGTTTGCGGTTATTGTTAGGGTTGGTAACAGTTTTGATGTGCCCATGCAGACTGGTGTGCACATGCCTGTATGAGTGTGCATGTGTTTGCGTGTCTGTGTGTGTGCATGTTTCCTTTTGTGTGAGTTAGAGATGTGTATAGACATGACATGAAAGTCCTCCCCACACCCACCACGTTCAGACCCTATCTTATCCTAGCCTCACTGCTTCTGCCAAATGTTTGACCTAGGCCTGCTAGAACCCCGAATCATAAATAACTTCATCTGTGCTAATGTCTGTTTCCCGCTACCACCGCCCCTATGATGCGCTTTACCTGGCACGCTCTCTGCCAGTCAGTATCCATAGCAACGGTTCCGATCTGCTAAACAGGCTTGGGAGTGGAGTGAGAGAGACACTGTTATTAACAGTTTGTCACTCTAAACCCAATGAATATTATTGCTTTCTGTCTTTTGTGACCAGGAAAATGTTCTGGTCTAATATTTCATGAAATAAGTTTAGGTATAAGTTTGAACTTCACTTTGGACATGGTAATGATTGTAAGATATGACTGTAGGACTGCCCAGCAGAGCAGGAGCCAACCCAAGTGTCTCTGATTCAAAATGTCATAACTGTATTTCTTGAATATGACCTAGCTTGCCCATGGACTGCTTCTATTTGAAGTCAAATAAAAACTGGCCAGACCTAATATACTTTATAATGTCTGGTCTTTATGGAACAGGCATCGTTGCAAGGCTTGTGCGTGTTTTCATTTTACAGCTGTAATTAGGACCAAAAGGCCTTACAAGTAGAACACACACCTTTTGCTAGTCCTAATTTCGAGCTCAGGGGTTGTATGTTTTGGATTAAAAAGTACAATTGGGATTAGAGCTGGAATCTACGTTTAGGTTTACATATTGCAGGTTGGATTCTGGGTTAGGCATTAGGGCTAGGTTAGGGTTACATGTGGTTATTGGAGTTATGGTTAGGGTTAGGTTAGGGTTAAGGTGAGGGTTAGTGAACATGGTGAACACTGTGAACACTGTGAACACTGTGATTAAGTACAAGGCTGTGTCCCATTTAAATTATGTAACCAATACAAAGATTCTTCAGGCATCATGTTTGAATCATTGATAAGGGCATTAGATTAGCCTAACAGGTCCCATTTCTGACAGGCTACAGTGAATTTCAGATACTGAACAGTTTGGATATGATGTGCTATAATTATTGTGTTGTAATAAGACTAAAAACCTATATTAGCATTTTTTCCACTTGGTGTACTGGGAAACTAAACCAAAGCATGGATTCCTGTCAAAACGTGTCCATAGACTTCTTACAGGTAAAGAACCCCAATGTGCCATGTTGTTATTTGAGTATCCCTTTAAATGTAACCTTGACCCTTAACCTAATAGACTGAGATGTATGAGTCATAATCCCCATAAAACCTTGAGACATAACTGGAAAAGCTGCAATTTCTTACACAATTCATTTCTTTTTAAATACACTTCAAAATGAGGTTGTGTACACCACTGTGGCATTCTCATAATTGTGAAAAATATATAATTACACATTTATAACTATTGGCTAAATATAAGCGAAGCAATTTTCTTTGTGGAGCAAATTGAAGTAAATATGTTAGCAAATGTCACCTTGTCATTGTACGATTTACTGGGTTGTCAAAATACCTAACCAGATTAAGCTTGAACAAAACACAGGCCTTATTTGAAGTTATTCTAGAATTCCTTTAAGAATAAATGAAAGGTGAAATGCAACAATAACCGGTATCACATTTTCCTGCTAGACTTTATGGGGACTATGACACGTTGGCTATTTAAGTCTATTCTTAACATAACCCCAGTTAAATCCTATCCCTAATCACCCTGAGGTAGGTCCCATTGGTTAGCCGAATTTGTCTGTTCAATAGGGTTTCCCCTATAAAACATCCAATTTTGTTGTGAATCTGTGATACTTTTTGGTTTGTGATGCTGCTCTGAAAGGGACATTACTTTGTCCATGGATGACCTATTCCTTGGAAATTGTTCTGTGGATATTATTAAACATCAAAATGCCCTTTCTTTAAGCAGTGGTTTTATCATTCACAGTGCGGTGCACAGGTTCGTTTATGCATACGGTTAGTCATCTCGATTGGAGAAAAGCCTTCTGTTATAAAAGGCTTTTTTAACTAGTCATCCAGTTCTCTATTCAAATAAAAATAATGATAGTAAAAAGCACTTTTCTCACGTCAAAAAATGATTATCTTTGCATAATAAATGTTTTTCCATGACTGTACAATCCAGTTTGGTTTTGTGAAGTCCATACAGGCATATTCAGAAGATTGGCTTACACTGGTGACGTCCGTTCAAACCTTTCACAGGCTGGCTCAGTAAGCTCTGTGAAAAATATCAAATGGGTGTGACCCTACAACACTGCAAGTGGAGACCTCTCAGTGTGTTTGGCCTGGATGCAGCGCTATTGACAGACAACTAAAAGCATAACCGTCCTTCTTTTGCCATTAAAGAGAAGGAAATCAGACACAATCAATGGGCTCTTCTGTTACTTGCAGAGCAAAGAGAATATAAGCAATATTCTCTGAATTATTTTTGTCCCATCATTATTTATCAGAGATTATACAGAAGCATAGTCACTATTCTTATTCTGGTAATCTGTAGTACATATGTAATATATAGAAGCATAGTCACTGTTCTTATTCTGGTAATCTGTAGTGCGTATGTAATATATTGAAGCATAGTCACTGTTCTTATTCCAACCGGCTCTAGTACATATGTAAGATACAGAAGCTCAGTCACTGTTCCTATTCCAACAGGATGTAGTACATATGTAATATACAGAAGCACAGTCACTGTTCCTATTCCAACCGGATGTAGTACATATGTAATATACAGAAGCACAGTCACTGTTCCTAGTCTGACAGGCTACAGTACATATGTGCAAGGAATTCATGATGACCAATCAGCTAGACTGCTTTTCCTATTGTAGTGACTGCACTCTCTTCCTTGCCCCCCGCTGTCTTGGCCATTGACAACATCATAAACAATATATCCACAACAAATGCTGTAGCTGCACTGACAATAGGGGAAGTACTGGAGCACGACAAGGTCATTATTTAACCCATCCAATAAGACAGAAGCCCATTACGGTGCCCGAGAGCTGCAGGCACCCGATGACAATCAGGTGGATAATTACGACCTGATACAGAATACCTTATGTACATCATGTACCAGGTCATCTAACATCATCTAGGGCACTGTTAACAGGAAATAAGAGGTTCTAATTTCAAGTCAAGATCAAGCTGCTACCTATGTGTTTCAGTGTGCTCTGGCAGTAAGTTGAGCTTCGTGCAGCATCAGTAAGGCGATATAGTGCTGTCAGATCCACTAAATGCTTCTGTGTTGGTGCCTTTTCTCTTTCCACTGCTCATATTTCATCAAGCTGCCTGGTTCACATATCTGTAGCTGCCGGTCGGATTGGTGTATTGATCGTCTGGTGCTCCGTATGGCACTCTGCTTTCTTTTTCAGGCAGGCGACTTGGAGGAATGCCACATTCCTGCGTCCTTTGTCCTTCACGTTGTGTTATCTCCTCGTGATTATCCATCCATCCTGCCTCTGTCAGGGTCTACCCACTGGCCTTCCATTCCCTATATGGGCTTGCTGGAATCTACCGGAAAACAGCCAAGAGAAACCAATATGGAAGAAAATGCGTTCACATTTTCACAAGTATATATTTATACCCTGACATACATATATTTTCCTATTTTTTATAATCCTCAAATACATCCAACCTAATTTTCTGTATGGGGAATCCTAAAATGTACAATTTATGATAATCTAATGCTCATACAAAAACATTATATTACCAAAATAGCACACTCCCCTTTCACCTCCAAGAGGTGACAAGACATCAGAGCTTGAGTGGGAAAGCATGAAAATGATACCACGTTTTTTTCATCGTCACGTCCCACAGAATACATTAATTATGTTGTGATTTGTAATTTCTTACCCAGTTAGCCACAAAAACATGTGTAAAATACTAATTACTCATTTTCTTCCCTAACAGCTCAGTCATCCCTATCTAGTTTGTTTTTTACTGTGTCATGGAAACCTGTAGACACATAGACATCATGTTGCTGGCCACGAGGGAAATATTCTGAACCAGAACGTCTACTCACACACACACACACACACACACACACTCTCTCTCTCTTTCTGTCTCCCAGAAGGCACAGGGATATCTGCTATTGTGATCTGTGGGTACAGATGTGTTTCTACTCCTCTTGTCCTCCATCATGTCTCCCATTCCCCATTCTGGTTTTCCCAGCTGTAAGGAACGCAGCGTATATATATGTGTGACATACAAATATGCACCCCCGACCCACCTGACGTCTCTGTGATGCAGTAGTGATGTTTTATTCCCACCACCTCCACCGTCACCATGGTGATACAGATAAATTACAAGCGCTACACAGTGATAGCAGGAGATTAGTCGCTGCCCCTGTTGAGGTGGAACAGGAAGTGTTCCAGATGACACCAGAACAGTCTTGACTGGAAACTAATGATTTTTCCCTTATCCTTCGCTCCTCGACTTCTCCGGCTCAGTGCTGTGGTCAGCTGTCAGCTGCCACTGTCCTTGTTTACCTTGGGCTTTTTTCCCCAGCTTTTTGTCTGCTCCCTCTGTCTTGGCACTGTCCTTTCTCTCGCTTCTCTCTCACAACAGTAATGCACAAAGGCGTGAGCAGGGAATGCCAGTTCTACAAAGACTCTTCCAGGGCACTGGATCCAAACAAGAAGGCCATTCTACTGTGAGGGCATATGATCCGGCATAGCGATGAGAGACACTGAACAGACACAGGCATTTAATGGCCATGCTGCCTGTTGATCAAACTCTATGGCCCAGATCTACTAGTGGCAGACTGGGGATAGGACCAACCAAGACACTTGGCGGTAAATGCACTGGGTAGAATGGGAACTAAATAAGTTATTATGACCTAAACTCCATTCAAGACTGTTGGCATGAGCCAGTTCTATTTTGATTGACTCACAATGTCATAAGTAAGGTTGTACAGGGAGGAATGTTTTTTCTTTTGCATTTGTCATGCATGGATGTGATATGAATAGATCGTTGGGTGTGTTTGCGTGTGTGCATCTGTGAATTTATGCTTGTGTACTAATGTATGGTCTGGACAAGCAGTGTCTATTGATGTGAATGGAATAGAATGACTGATTGAGCAGTAAACATGTTTTGCATATTATAAGATATTATATTCATGTTAAATGTTGACTCATGCAACATTAGATGTAAATAATGGATTTCCCAAGTAGAAAAAAACAATTTGAAAAATTACAAATGAATCTCAAATATCTCCTTCCTTTATTTGTCTGTCAATTCCCCTCTCCCCTTTGCTCTACCTTACTCTCTTTAGGCTGTAACCCTAAAGGGCATCTCTACCCAGACTCTTTGTTCAGCCACAACTGGGTTCTTGGTCATCCAACCCCCTTTGGGGCAGTTCCTGATCCAAGCAATCAAAACTATTCTCTGTTTTGGCACCTCAGTGGTGGAACCAGCTACCTCTGGAGACGAGGATAGCAGAGTCACTGCCCATTTTCAGTAAACATCTAAATAATCTTCATCCCCATCACAGCACTTAAGCTAAACTCAGGCCTGCTGCACTGAAACTTCAGGTCAACACTAGCTATCTCCATTCATTGGTCAATGTCTTAGCAACAATACAATTTATTGCAGTAATATTTAAACATGATTAACATAGGCTACCACAAGCAGTTCAATTTGCAGTGTTCTCTAAATTTCAACATTTTTCTTCATCACTCAAATGCTTTCTTTTTGACTTTGTTGGAAAGGAAATAAAAAGGTGCAGTGGTCTCTTAAATTGTCCCCGAACTGCATATACTGTAGGTCAGGATAGGACCTACAGTTTTTCACAAAAAACTATTCAAACTATTATAATAAAAATCACAACAACCTGACAACAAAATAATTACTATTAAAATATTTTGTTGTAATAATGAATAAACAAAAATAATGTCTTTCCAAATATGTATTTGTAAGGTCGTAAGAAAATTGAGTACCATTGTTTTCCTGAGTGGGGGTTCCTCCATCTCTGATATTGGCTATAAAAATACTCTCTGCGCAGTTTATATAAGAAACTGACTGACTGAGGGTTAGACTAATCAATGCCAGTAGCAGTCTCTGACTAATAAAGATGTTCATGTTCATTAGGGTACATTGTAGAAAAGGTTTGCGACAAAAAACAAATAACACACACAACTTTTTTTTAGCAGGTATGTTCAGCTCCTACCTGTTTCAGTCTATTTTATTTTTAGATGACTCATGAATACAAACAAAAATGAAAAAATATTAAAATGACAAAAATCTTGAAGTGGGAAAAAGATTTCAGAAAAAAGATGGGCCTCTGAAAGTTCCTTCCTACAAAAAAAACAAAAAAAATATTTTAGTAGTTGAGGATTATCTCTATTTCCTTTCACCTCGGATCAAAAGTTTCTGATTGCTAAAAGATTGTCAGAGATGGTGGATGCTACAGTCGCAATTAACTGTAATTTTCCTGACCCTGATCATGACTCCTAAGCCTAAACCTAACCATCAGTCTAATTCTAACCTCAACAATAACCTTTAACCTGAACATAATCCCTAAAAACCAAAACTAACAGTCTTTCCTTTCTGGTACAGTAAAATGTGGACACATATTTACATAATAAACACTTCATGAGTTTCAAATAATTTTTGTAACCCCTCAGAACCCAAAATATATGCTCGTTCTATTGAAATGTTTGCATTATTTAGCCTCTTATTTAAAATAATTGTGATGCAGTAGTTGTGATCTGTATCACCATGGTGACAGTGGAGGTGGTGGGAATAAAACATCACTACTGCATTTATCAACTGATAAATGTATGAGAAGTATCTCCATCCTGAACTCAGCTTTTTACAAATACAAGTTTTGGAGTATACTGCAGATTGCCCAATTTTTTTAAATATATATAATATATTTAACACATTTTATATATTTCATCTCGATATCTGACATGATACAAGTGTTTTCGTTGTTTTATTAATATTTTTTTTGGTTGTTGCTAGCTACGATTGAAGGAAAAACCTTGACCAATCATCAATCCTTGTGTACCACAACGAGCAGATGGCGAGACAATCAATGTCTGATTGTTCACCCTCTGGACAGACTTTGCAGTGAATGTGTGATTAATTCCACATTATATAATCATTTCAAATAAAACATGAATGTCTTTGTTTCATATTCTGCTTTTTTATACTAAAAAGCAGGAAATTACTGTACTTTCTTAGTAACAAGCTAATTAGGTCCATTAACAGGAATTGTACTGAGGGCTGTATTACATTCACAAATATAAAGTTGACATACAGCTTTGCTCAAACATTTGCATGCCTTGGCAGAAATTGTGAAATTTTGGCAGTGATTTTGAAAGTATGACAGATAATGTAAAAAAATGGCTGTTATGTAAGGATAGTAATCAAATGAAGCTATTTATCATCACATAGTTGCTTGGCTCGTTTGTTAATCATCATAATAACAGAAATCACCCAAATGTCCTTGATCGAAAGTTTACATACCGTTAAATTTTTGGCCTTGTTACAGACACACAAGGTGACTCACACAGATGATAATGGCAATTAAAGGTAAGTTTCCCACACCTGTTGCTTTTGAAATTGCAATTAGTGTCTGTGTATGAAGAGTTTGTTAGCTCTCACATGGATGGACTCAGCAGGCTAGATACTAGACACAGAAAATAACTGTCGAAAGACCTGCGTGACAAGGTAGTGGACGTTTATAAATATGAAAAAGGATATAAAAATATATCCAAAGCCTTGCAAATGCCAGTCAGTACTGCACAATCACTTATTAATCTCTTGAAACCAAGCCAAGGTCAGGTAGACCAAGAAAGTTTGCTGCCAAAACGGCCAGAAGAATTGTTCAAGATAAAAAGAAAAACCCACAGGTAACCTCAGGAGAAATACAGGCTGCTCTGGAAAAAGATGGTGTGGTTGTTTCAAGGAGCACAATGCGATGATACTTGAACAGAAATTAGCTGCATGGCCGAGTTGCCAGAAAGAAGCCTTTACTGTGCCAATGCCTCAAAAAGCCTGGTTACAATATCCCCAACAACACCCTAACATTCCTCACAGCTTCTGCACTCTGAACTTTGGGGTGACCAGACCAAATAGAGCTCTATGGTCCCAATCATAAGTGCTATGTTTGGAAAGGGGTCAACAAGGCCTATATTGAACAGAATACTATGCCCACTGTGGCTCACTGAAGTTTTGGGGGGGTGAGGCTCCAGAGGCATGGGAAATATTGGGAAAATGTATGGGAAGATGAATGAGGCATGTTATCAGAGAATACTGGCAGACAATTTACGTTCTGCACATGGGACGCACTTGGACTTTCCAGCACGACAATGACGCTAAGCACAAGGCCAAGTTGACCCTCCAGTGGTTACAGCAGAAAAAGCTGAAGGTTCTGGAGTGGCCATCACAGTCTCCTAACCTTAATGTCATTGAGCCACTCTGGGGAGATCTCAAATATGCGGTTTATGCAAGACGATCATAGACTTTGTATGACCTGGAACATTTTTGCCAACACAAATGTGTAACTATACCACCTGCAAGAATTTGGGGCCTCATAGACAACTATTACAAAAGACTACAAGCTGTCATTGATGCTAAAGGGGGCAATACACAGTATTAAGAACTAAGGGTTTGCAGAAATTTGAACAGGGGTCAGTTCATGTTTTGTGTTATGATTGTGGCATTCTGTTATGAATGTGACAGTTGAATGTGAATCCCATAAGAAATGCAAGACGTATGTTTTGCCTACTAACGCATGTATTTTTATTTTACAAATGGTACATATATTATCAATTCTCCAAGGGTATGCAAACTTTTGAGCACAACTGTAATGTTGTGTTTTGTAACTGTTGTCCTCACTTGCTACGGAAATTTCTTTGATTGTTTACGAATTGCCAGAAAGTGGTCAACAACCACAGGTTAACTCTAGGCTATACACTTTGCTGCCACTCTGCTGCCACTCTGCTAACCCCCTCCCCCCGGTTCTCCCTGTCCCTGTTCATCTGGTCATGCTTCTGGTATGGACTAGGTTTAAATAGACTCTGGACTCATGCATTTATTACTTATTACAATTTGGACTCTTAATATTCACCTGACACAACCAGAAGAGGACGGGTCACTCATCTGAGCCTGGTTCCTCTCTAAGTTTCTTCCAAAATGTTGGCCTTCTTAGTGGCTATAAGCTTACTAAAGCTAACTCAACATGAGTCATGTTGACAGTACACAGAATGTCTTATCTGTACATCTTTGTCTTGGGTTTAAGCTTAGGACTACTAGTCGTGTGCTGATTTTATATTGCCTTGCATATGTTTCGGGCAGCTTGGCCAGGCCCACAGAGCAGCAAAGATGACCATCAGCTGTCTTTGAGGAGATGCTGTTCTTTTCAAATAGGTGCTACATTTGGTTTTTGGTAAACACAACACTTGTCTGTGTTGCCTGAGATCTAATTTTGCTGAAATTGTCCACAGAACCTTCACCCACTGTATTTGTATACTTTTGTGTGTGAGTTTTTGGGAGGTTTGAGCGATCTTTTCTGTGCCACCTTCAGCAGGGGGATGTTTGCTGGGTTGACATAGGATTGTCAGAGTGTTTTGGAGGGCAATGTTCACACAAGTGTCCAAACAACAATTGCTTGTGTGAAAGTTGTGAGTCTTCTAGAAACATCTACAAATGCAGAAAACACTCCTGGAGTGGTTCAACTAGAGATGCTGGGCCAGAGATGCTTGAGCCAGTACTTGAACTTCCATAACACAGCAGGAGCTGAAAACAACAGTTGGTGGAGGGTACTCTTCAAACAAAAAAATGCAGGCATTTTTTTCCAAAATGTGAACTTTGCAAGTAAGAAGGTGGTGCATTTACTTATGGTATTAAGCTTGGCTCAATGCTGTGTAAGATGTACAATTTCTTTAATCTTGGTGATGTCTTTAATCTTGTTGATTTTTAATTAATTTGGAAAAAATAAATACATTACAGTACTTATATCATAGTTTATTTCAGTAGAATGCACTATAGGGAATAACAGAACCATGCAGTAGAGCACAGTAAAGTTCATTAGAGTAGAGTTCATTTCAGGAGAGCACAATCTGTTATAGTTTAGTTATAATTTAGTAGAGTACAGTAAATTTTCTGAATTTTACATTATGCAGCAGTACAGTAAACTAAAAGGCAGTAAATATTGTGCTGTACTTTGTTGTACCCCACTCTACTGGTCTTTATTGTATACTGTGCTGTCCAAACTTGTGAAACATGGATGTCTATAATTGGTTCAGATTTGACATGGCCAGGACCTGCTTGTTAAAACTGTGAGTCATACAACTCCAACTTAGAGTCAGCAACATTTTGGACAGACTGAACACACAACAACTCATTATGCTGTTACTTCGAGAGGGACCCCTCTATCCAATCAAGGTCGAGGACGACCTTTGTGCTTCAAACTTAAGAACTCTTCAATTTTCATGCATGCACACACATACACACACACACACACACACACACAAGCACACACACACACACACACACACACACACACGCACACACACACACACGCACACACACATACACACACACATGCACACACTCACACAAACGCTCACAAACGCTCACACACAGACACACACACACACGCACGTAGGCATTCGTATCACATGCATCATTACGTAAAAGGACATCTGGGCAGAGCCTAACACTTCATTGGACATAGTACGAGAGTGAGAGTTTGCGGGGATATATGGAGGCACTCCCTCCCCCGGCAGAACCCAGCAGAACTCTTGTAAAAATAGCTCTCTCTTTCTCTCTCCCTCTCTTTCTCCCCCTCCCTGTCCCTCTCTCTCTCCCTCTCTTTCTTACCCCATCCCTGTCCCTCCCTCCCTCTCTTTCTTCCCCCTCCACTAGGCCCACTGGCTGTTGTCTGAGCAGCAGTAGCAGCTGGGGAAGCTCCCCCTCTTCCCCTCTTCCCACCAATCTCCTTTGCTTCTTTTGCTGTCCCCAAATATCCTTTTCTATTTCTCTGTCCTGCAGTCTGTATACCATATGCCTCTCCTCATCCTTCTTTCCCTCTGTCCATCCTCTCGCAATATCAATCAGAGTATCCCATAATTGTTCTTCGTAACATCACAGACCTAAAACGCTATCAGATTGCTGAGGCTTAACATACATGGTAAAAGCTTTTCTGTTTTTTAGGCATTTTGGACGAAAATCTCTTCCATTCCTTTGTGCAACGCTCACTGTCTGTCCTATCATCTATCACCAGAGAGACACATCCCATCCATCTCAGGATACATGTCTTCTGCTTATCCCTTGCTCATAAATCAACAGACGAGTGCAAATTGAGATTCAGAAATGTTTTATTCCCCTTTCTCTCCTGCTCCTTCCCTCCCCTTCACTTTTCCATCTCCCTATCGTTGATTACTTTTTAAACAGCTCCGAGTGAAAACGTGAGGATGGTCCCAATAGTGACGGAGGCCTTTCGAATGCATGATGAAGGGTTGAGCGAAAGACTAGTGACAGATGTGGGTTGCGGACCTTTAACCACCACTTCAAAGAGAAGCTGACCCATTCCCTGTTATTCCCCTGACACCTCCCTCCCCCTCCGTCTCTACTTTTAGGGATCACGTCACTTTGTTTTTTTGCGCAAATCAGCTGCATGTCAATAAGAGCCCTGTAAGTGTTCAGAAGGACAGACGAAAGAGACACTGTGGAAAAATGGACAGGAGGGATTCAGTGCGATCTGGGAGAATAGTTGCTATGGTGACTCTGACATCACTTGGAGGCGTAGGGACTTGAGTTCTCACTCAATGAAGAGAAAGAAACAAGACACTCAGGAGACGAGAGATGAGGAAGAGAAAGATAGCAAGAGCGATTGTAAGAATGAAAGAGTGAGAAATGAGAGAAGAAGAAAGAGGGGCTGAGAGAGAGAAAAAGTAAGAGATTTTCAGTGATGAAGATGTGACATTCAACAATCCAATTTAGGATTGACAAAACTCACAAATCTACATCATCAGGCCAAATGTGTTAGGTCAATACCGGGAAAACTTGTGTGGGAGTGGTGTGGGGAATGGCAATGTCAGATACTGTCTGTTGTTCTGCTCTGTCCATTTCATTTTTATTTCTACAAAAAAATTGACAGAACAGGTCTATAATGGTAATGACAAACACACACACACACACACACACACACACACACACCAATTGAAACAAATGCCCACCCACTGGTGAAAGTCAGGACAAATAGTTAAACCTATCACAAAAAATGATACTGTTATAATTTTTTGATAACAGTAAAACTCTCTCAAATAAACAGAAATGGAAGTCATTATATTCTCTCTGCAGGATGCACAATCACCTGTGAGATTTTTGTGTAATTCTTTTGTCTCTGACCGGACTTGTGCTGTTCAGAGGGAATAAAATGCCCCAGGCTTGATATGGTCATTTCCAGGAGGTAGAGTGTTTATAGGAGGTTGAGAAGATTGGATGCAAAAATACAAAAACCTTGAGGATAAGTGAATCCCATTTAATCTAAATGTTTTGCATAATAATATTTTAAATAAAGTTTACTAACAAGCTCACATGGAACCAATTCTGGCTAAGGGATTTGTGGAATAGGTTTAGAGGGTGTAATACAATATTAGATTCCTTCAATCTACAAAATGCACTTATCCCCGGGCTCTGTTGCATAGAAAGGCTCACAGGGAAATTGGTACCAGCAGTACTTTCTGTATCCCCTGCATTCTCTCATGTGTGGAATAACAAGATTTTAGAAATGCAGCTGCAATAATAAAAGATGACATGACAGTCCTATGACAGAATGTTTAGTATTGCTATTTGCTATTTATCAGCTCCCGTGAGTTTGGATCTAAGGAGAGGTGCTGCCTGATGAATTTGAGGTTGGTTCAAAAGAGAGGGGCTCCATGATGATTTTGAGCTTGGATCTAAAGAGAGGAGTTCCTTGATTAATTTGAGTTTGGTTATAAAGAGAGAGGCTCCCCGATGTATTTGCTATCAGAGTGTGCCCCGTAACCCAATATTTTCAGAACCTATATAGTTTTAGGCAACCTTTCTCTTTCTGCTACACACTCGTCAAAACATCTTATGAAGTTCTTGTACGTAATATGCTATAACAAAGGCTTTCCAGGCTGTTCGCTCACAGCACTAAGAGATAGTCAGTATTTCCCCATTTATTTTTCCTTTCTCATCGGCTACCAAAAAAGTTTTGAAAAAACAGGATTTGTCTAGGTCACAGTGCGATTGAAAATACATGACATCCGTGTCCTACTAAAGCACTTGGATGACAACATATTATTTTCCCTGTTTTTAATAAGCAATTCAAATGATAGACTTCATGCACTGCGCTGAATGCAAGGTTATGTGTGTCAAAGCATGTCAAAAAGAGGTCTACTGTTGTTAGCTAGCATCTATTCCAGCCCACATTCCATAACTAGCTTGGCTAGCAACAAATGCACAACAAATAATAATAACAACGTGATCGATGATGCTATGCAATTATGAACTTGCAGTCCCGCCAGGCTAGCAAATAAAGTCCTGGTATGCTTCAGTCTGGGGATGTATCACTGTTTGGAACTCGGATACCAACAAAATCATTCTCCATTTTTTTCATGAAATAACTAGATCACAAGCTGTAATGAACGTTTTAGAACTTTATGAGGTTACAAAGCAGAATCTAGCTTCTTCTTGTAAACTAGCCAGAAATACGTGTCGACATTGAGCAATGAGTAATGAAGAGAAGCATAGCAGACTCACACAACTCAGTTGCTGGTTGAAAGAAAGGTCTGTCTGTCACAGGAGATAGAGTTTATAAATAACTGGTTGTCTTTCTGAGGCTCAATGCCGACCTGCTGAAGAGTGATAGACTCCATTTTAGCTGGAGTGGGACTTTTCTTTTTTCCAGGAAAATAGACAGGAGTCGAACTCCTGTAGCCTCACTCAATGAGATTGGGTGCAGGTCAGCCAGTAGGCAGTTAGCCATCCTGGTAGCTTAATGCAGCCTAACACTAGCACAGTCTGAGTGAATAGCCTAGTTTCCTACTTTGAGACTGAGACTCAATCTAGGTCAAGTAAAGTAAAACAAGATGGTTTTCACCATAGCAATCTTAATAGAATAAAGCCCTTCTCCATTTTGGTCTAAAACAAAAAATCACTTTCATAGCTACTACTGTATTTACAGGCTTCTTGGGCCATAAACCCGGTTCCTGACTGAATCCCCAGAATTCTAATCAGGCCTTGAAGTCTTGGAAGATAAAAATTCAAATTTTTGGTGATTTCAGTATTCACTTGGAGAAGTCCATTGACCATCTCCAAAAGGCTTTTGGAGTCTTTATTGAGTCAATGGGTTTTGTCCAACATTTTTCGTGACTTATGCATTGCCACAATCATACCACAGATTTAGTTATGCCCTGTGGAATAGATATTATGGATCTAACAGTTTTTCTTCATAATACTAGATTATTATATCACCATTTTATTATGTTTAGTGTCACCGCAAGGATAGCAGAGCAAACAAATCTCTAAACATTCCAACCAAGGATCTTAACACTGCTTAATGCCTCACATATGTTTCACACTTGAAAAATTGAACAAATACACAACAAGAAATAACACAACACAGAAAATACCAGAGACCAAAAGCAGGCCTTGGACCCAAAATGGTGCTCCACCAAGTTGGAAGTATTTAAACTAGCCTTGAAAGACAGTATAGTGCAACATTCTAAAAGCACACACATCTGCTCAATCATCCTACTTTTCTAATCTCATTGAGGAGAACAAGAACAAGAACAATCAACATTTTATTTTTTACATAGCTAACTAAAAACAAGTATTCCACCAGTGAAGTTCACCTTCACTTCAGCAGTTTTGAAATCATGAGCTTCATTGGCAAATAACGTCTCCTTCCTAATCAAGCATACTTCCCAAAACACAATTGTCCCGAGATTGCAGAAAATCATAAGGTACACAGATCAGTGGAGACACTTTTTTTAATCCAGTATCGCTTGAGATGTCAACTATAATTTTAAAAACTCCAAACCCCTCAGCTGTCACCTTGACCCTCTTCGGCTAGACTACTTCAGGAGCTACTTCCTGGTTCAAAGTCCTAACCTGTGCTTAGTACTGTTTTGTTATACATAATACATTTCTCTCTATCCTCTGGATGTGTTTTGTTGTAGGGTTCTGCTTGTGCTGCAACTTTTGTTGCTCGAGACATACATTTTCATTTCATGAATTTGGACGATGCTAATAAAATGAATAATGGCCTGTTGTGATAAATTACTCCATGGGCCTTCACGAACAACTCAGGGTTAACAGACTTTCACCCAAACATGAATCTAGGTCGAACTCTCACTTTAACGGTATTTAAAGATGGATTGAGGGAAGGAAGTATGGAAGGTTATGATGGGTCATGTGTTTTGGTGGGCAAGTTTTTTAACTCCAACCCTCTTTTATTTATACGTTATGTGAGAAAGTCTATGGGTTAAATGTCCCCTTACCTTCCAAAATGTGAAATAACCTGACACCAGCTACATTGTGATTTGTCCGAAGTTCTGGAAGTACTGTTCCATTATAATGAGCAACAGTAATACAGTATATCAAGCTGCACAACTGTGTTGAATGTATGTATGACCTGGCTTCAGTAAGGGATATGAAAACAAGCCAAACATTTTTATTCTTGCACCCCTAAAATAAAATACAAAATAAACATAGACTTGCTCGTAATTTTAAATGGAAGATGGGTGCTTCCCTCTTATCAGCCTGGAACATTAGCAATATGTCCTATTAGAGAGACTGGGTTATCAAGATTAGTCAACCAACAAAGAATAAAACACCAGTGTCTGCTATTAAGAACAAGAGGAGAGACAGAGGGACAAAGAGTTAAAGCGAGGGAGAGACCCAGAGAGACAGTGCTTCTGTTTACTTAATATTCTCTCTATTTGCCAGACTCCTACTGTTTCATTCAAGCTGATCCCTATTAAAACATGTTCCTCTCTGGTTTCCTGCCATCTGATACCACCTCATCTAGTTGTTTCGTTTCGACAGCAGCTGAATGAAGGGAGTGAATGTACTCATTTAACTATGCATCACCTTACCAACTGTGATCTGGCATCTGTATCCAAAACAGGAAGATATATGGTCATAGTCTTTGTTGCCGTGTGTGTGTGTTTGGCATGAGCTGATAAGGCTGCCCAGGATTTAACACAGACCTTTGTTACAAAGGCACTGCAGACCCACCAACACACACACACATTCATACAACTTGATGGCTCATAGGGCAAAGTGTGTCTGCCCAGAGCAGAGAGATAAAAATATTGCGTAAACAGAAATTCCACTGCAGTTTAATCTCCTTGTCAGAGCTGCCAAGTTCATAGAGCTATTGTAATCAGTACATAGAGCTACCACATACAAAAAGATACCACATTTATAGATCTAAAGCATGCATAGAACCACATAAATAGAACTAACATATATAGGGTTACCACATAAAACTACCACATACATAGAGCTAACATATACAGAGCTAATACATAGAGCAACAGCATATTTAGAGGTATCACATTTATAAATCGAAAGCATTCATAGAACTACCACATAAATATAACTAACATATATAGAGTTACCCCATAGCACTACCACATACATAGAGCTAACATACACCGATCAGCCATAACCTAATGACCACGCCTGACTAAAAATGTGCAGGTCCCCCTTTTGCCTCCAAACCAGCCCTGACCTGTTGAGGCATGGACTCCACTGGACCTCTGAAGATGTGCTGTGCTATCTGGCACCGAGACATTTGCAGCAGATCCAATAAGTCCTGTAAGTTGCGAAGTGGGGCCTCCATGGATCGGACCTGTTTGTCCAGCACATCCCACAGATGCTCAATTGGATTGAGATCAGGTGAATTGGCAGGCCAAGTCAACACCTTGAACTCGTTGTGTTCCTCAAACCATTCCTGAACCATTTTTGCTTTGTATAAGGGCACATTATCCTGCTGAGAGACCAATGCCATCAGGGAATTCCATTGCCATGAAAGGGTGCATATGGTCTGCAACCATGATTAGGTAGGTGGTACATGACAAAGTAACATCCACATGTTGGGCAGGACCCAAGGATTCCCAACAGAACATTGTCCAAAGCATCACACTGCCACCGGCTTGCCTTCTTCCCAGAGTGCATCCTGGTGTCATGTGTTCTCCAGGTAAGCGACACACACATACCAGGCCATCCATGTGATGTAAAAGATAACGTGATTCATCTGACCAGGCCACATTCTTTCATTGCTCCATGATCCAGTTCTAAAGCTCACGTGCCCATTGTAGGCACTTTCAACAGTACAGGGGTCAGCATGGGCACCCTGACTGGTCTGCAGATACGCAACACACTGCAATGCACTATGTGTTCTGACACCTTTCTATCAGTACAATTTGAGCTACAGTAGCTACTCTGTTGGATTGAACCACACCGGCCATCCTTCTGATATGTACTGATCACTGCAGACTGGGAACACCCCAAAGGGTTGCAGTTTTGAAGATGCTCTGACCCAGTCATCTAGCCATCATAACTTGGCCCTTGTCAAAGTCGCTCAGATCCTTACGCTTGCCCACTTTTCCTGCTTCTAACGCATCAACTTTGAGGACAGATTGTTCACTTTCTGTCTGATATATCCCACCCACTGACTGGTGCCATGATAACAAGATTATCAATGTTATTCCCTTCACCGGTCAGTGGTCACAATGTTATGGCTGATTGATGTATATAAAGCTAACACATAGAGCTACCATGTTAATAGAGCTACCACATGCATAGAACTAATACATTTATAGAGTTACCACATGCATAGAACTAATACATTTATAGAGCAGCTAAAACATGCATAGAACTAATATATTAATAGAGCGAACACATGCATAGAACTAATACATTCATAGAGCTAACACATGCATAGAACTAATACAATAATAGAGCTAACACATGCATAGAACTAATACATTCATAGAGCTAACACATGCATAGAACTAATACAATAATACAGCTAACACATGCATAGAACTAATACATTCATAGAACTAACACATGCATAGAACTAATACAATAATAGAGCTTACACATGCATAGAACTAATACATTCATAGAGCTGACACATGCATAGAACTAATACATTCATAGAGCTAACACATGCATAGAACTAATACAATAATAGAGCTAACACATGCATAGAACTAATACATTCATAGAGCTAACATATGCGTAGAGTTAACCCATTTATAGAACTAACACATATATAGACCTACCACATTAATAGCCTGACATACTATAGAGAAAGAGAGGGGAAGAGGGTCCAGACAGAAAATCGAATACAAATCTCAAACCTTTCAACATTATCTCCGGCTTTGGAATTTCCCTCCGTGTTTGGAACCACGTTCTGATCATCCCAATCGACAAAAGCAGGGACACTTTGGACCCTAGTCCATTATCATCAACAACAGACTCCAAGTTAAACAACATTGTTAGCGATGACAGCCATACAATGTAAGAAAATTTACATAAATAACAAGTGTGCAGTTAAAATGGACAATAAACACAAAGACATACAACATTGTATGCATTTAGCAGGAACTCTTATCCAGACATACTAGTTAGTGGATTCATCATATGATAGCTAGGTTGGACAACTAGGCAACACAGTTCAGACAGAAAACACCATGTGTGAGTTTAACCATTTATTGGAGAACTGTAAATGCAAGTCTTGACATTAGGTTCTGCTCCTCTAGGGTGACTCATTGTCATCATTATTTATACGTTACTACTAACAATAACGTAACCATCATATTATTAATGCAATTCCATGGCAAGATACTGATCCTGCCCACAAGGAAAACAGAGCCAAACAGGTGAAGGCAGGGGTGTTGGGTGGACGTCCACCTGCATGCTAGTACAAGCATCAACAACCGACTGAGTAACCTGATGGTTAAAAAGACAGGTTACAATCTGACGTGATAGAAGTGATTTTGCATGAGCTGATGTGCTGCTGAACAATTACCATTCAGGTTTACTGGCAAAACTGGATACACAAATTATTTAAAAAAATGTTTGCTCAATGAAGTATCCATCAGCAAAGTAAGTGCCAAAAATCTAAGATATCTATCAGGTGGAATACTGGAGTGGAGAATCAGATTAATGCTCAGTAAGATTAATGACCAGTAGCCATGAGAAATAGGCATCCAGTGGAGCAGAAACAACATTGTGAACGTAACCAATATTTTTTTTAGATACTTGATAACATAATTTGTTATTTTCATGAACTGAAATTTGATCTCAATAGAACAAAACTCTTTACTCACTATACTAAGAATACTGAAAATACTTCATGGGCTATCCCATCTATAATGGTACAAAACATTCTTTAATATTTTTTTTTGTATTTGATACATCAAGTAAAAGCTTTCTTGACATATAAAATAGAGCTATTGGACCAAGAACCCCAATAAAACTGTAGTCCATAGGGTTGCAGTATTTTAAGAACCAATGGGCTGATTTTCTAAGTTTGACAGTCACGATGAATAGATGTGTGACAAATTCAAGGAAAAATCTGAATAGATGAGTGGAGGAACATAATATGTATAGATGCCTACATACAGGTGTACTGCATGATACAATTTAGCAATAAACATCCTATCAGGTTCTGTGACATGCATTAAACCTCTGAGCAGACCCAGTTTACCAAAAATGTGGATCAAGATGGCCAGAGGAAAGGATATGTGACATTGTAAGAGCATTCATGTTTGGGTCTCTCCCAGGATGACAATGCCACCAGAGAATGCCACTATCCACATATGAAAATTATTTGAATCATATATGGCCTTTTGCAGTCTCCAGATCTCAACCCAATTAAACACATGTGGACCAAAGTGTTAGACAGTGTCTCCACCTCCCTCTTCAAAACATTAAATCAGGTAAAATATTTTGGAAACATTGTGTTCCATCCCTCCAGTAGAGACTCACAAAATCCATGCCAGGGCGCAGGGAAGCTGTTCTGGCGGCTTGTGGAGACTTTTCCTTTCATTTGACACTGGTTTGTGTCTTTAATTTATCACCGATCTAAGCCAGGCAGTTAAAGCCAGGGATCAGGAAAACCAGCGTAGCACATGTATCAGTGAATATATTCCAGTGCATAACAAATTATGCTATATATGTTACACCTTAAGCTAGAGATCTAACTTGCTGCAGCTGAGTAAATTAGCATTACATTTCACAAATTTGCTGCGATGTTCGCAGGTTTATGAAGCAAACTGTTTGTGTCACAGAAATGTAGTCACTCCTATTTAATAAATATCTCTGCTACTTTTGAACAATAGGAATCGTCCTTTGATCTGAAAAACACCACACACATGTAAAGTCATAATCTTTGCAGTAACAGCATGGACTATCTGCAGGGAAAGTGTCTCATGCTACTTGGAAGGTGATGATGGAAAATTTACATTTTCAGCAGATTTATCGATGACTATCTAAATTAAAGCATTGCAGTGTGAAGACGCCTTTATAAATATAAAATATATAATATATTCCTTGTTAGGGGATCCATTAAACATTATTATCTGTATACATATTTTGAATACAAATATATCTTTTTAAAATGTTTATATGATAATGGTCTTACATTTTATTTGCTTAGGTAATGTACTGTTCAAACTTTTTTACCATTTGCCAAAAAAGTTGCATTTTATTGAGATAGGGAAAAGAAAGGGAGAGAGAACAGAAAGGGAGAGAGAGGTCCAGATGACACCATTGAAACCAAAGGCCAGACTGTTCTGATTCTTCTCTCCATGGCAATGTAACCCCAGTACTCTGCCAAGAGGAATGGAAAAGGGACAACCAGCTGAGGTCATCAAACGGTCAGTCACTGTTAGTTACATACATGCAAATACGCTAGGCCTGCCTAGCTTACTGTAGAAGGGTATAAACGAGTGGAATGCCAGTAAAGTGATATTTGTCAAAGGTTACAGCCACAATATATAGTTGTATATATGTGAATCACAATTGTCAAATGTTAAATAGGTCCAAAGGATAACTATGACTAACCATTATCGTACACTTTGTCCACTGCCAGCCCTATCAATTGTTATCCATGCATGATGGAGAACTCTTTATTGTCAACCTTAACCTATCTTGGTTTTGTCTGGCAACATCTGGCAAATTTGAGATATAATAAACTATATATAACTAATTATAAAAACCTATTTGTTGAGGGCAAGACACAGTATGCATCTTTTTTGCACTTATTGCCAAGTTCTTTCAGCCCCAAATGTTCTGGTGGCAAATATGAATAGAACATTTTATCTGTGTTTGTCCCTTGAATGGGGCTAATTAAAGTCACTGCCTCACATTTAGAAACGAGAGTTTAAATCCTGCTCAAGGATTAGCCCAGTGGTCCCACTGTGCAACAGGCTGGCACTGCCCCTTATTCAGGGTTGGTCATCAAAAACCATTGCCTTGCCTTGTTGCACTCCAGGAAATACTCATGGCGACTCAATCAAGCTAAATGGCTAAAGAATGTGTTCCCTCCAGCAAGTAAGGATTCTGGTCTAGATTCCAGTGTGATAAGAACCAGCATGGTAAGAATCAGATTTGCATATGCCTCTTATCAGGTCAGATGTGCTTTGGAAAATAAATATCTTGACATCAACTATCCTGATTCCTTGTGGAGTCTCTGTGATGAGGCATGGATTCAACACAGAAAATATACCATGAAATTGTGGGGAAAATGTGTAATAAAAGAGAATAAAGCTAATCTAAATATTATTTCAACATTCTAAAAATAACATTCACACATGGAGGACCACTAGTGTTATCTTTTCTGACTAATGCAACAATGCAGGCCCTTCACAAAATTATTCACTGACACATACCAGTGGATGAACATGCTTTCTGAACCCACTGACTCATGTGCAACTTGCATAGGAATTAGCTCTTTGAAGCCACATAACAATCCATATAATTTACTCAGGACTTTCAGTTGTCTGACATAAATGCTGGTTGCCAAAATGCCGTTATAATTTGTGTGGGAAAGGATTGTGTTGTACCAGACCTCCCTCTGTGGGTGTCTTGTTAGTCACAATGTAAACACGTGTTTAAATGACAGTTGTTTACCAGCAGAAAAGGGGCAAGGCCTTTCACATCAGATTTACATTCTGTACAGGGGTGTCGTTGTCCGGTGTGTTTTTTGATCATCCCACTCTATGCTAAACTCCTAAAGCCTAAATAGTTGCGACACCTAAAAGCCCAGACTGGGGTAATTGGTTAACCAAAATAACTGTTTGCGCTTACCGTGGAATGCTGTGGACTGTCAAATCAAAAGTTATTTTTATATATAATGAGCTTGACTTTCTAGTTCAAGAGTAGGCTTAATTCTTTGTCCTTGGCCCCTAGGGTTAAAATATTTTTGTAATTAAGCTGACACTCAAATCCAGAGAGACTTACATTTATTGAATTCATCTTAAGATAACAAGGCAATTTTTTTATTTCGAAGTTATCTGCATAGTCAGTGCGAGTAGAAAAAGAGAGCAATATATATTTTTTTTATTACTCCCACCAATTGCTACATGGCTAGCAGTACTACCACATAAACAGGAGCCAGCATTTAGCTACATTTTATGTAAACCCAAAAGGACAACCTCCAAAAACAGTCCTATTCTGGAGGTCGTTATCGGACTTTAGTGACAACTTGTTAAAACACGTTGGAAGAATTTACATTACATCATGATGATGGTATTTATGAACACCCACTTTGAAAGACACTTCTTTCTATTCCCTCATGGTCTGCGTTCCATTGATCTCTTTGTATTGATTGGACTAAGTATTGGAATATTGATTGTAGTGTTAATAGAATAGCTTCAGGATCCAATAATGTAACCTTGACACAAAGGATGAAAGGGAGCAGCGTAGTCATGCAGCTGAACACTAGAGCATCACAATACAATATTAGTGCTTTATAAAAGCTTTCTTCAAATCTCACACAATCTCATTTAGAGGAAGATGAGATCGTTTCTGTGCCTGACAACTTCATCTAACACACACACACACACGCACTCACATCAGATGTCTTACCTCCTGAATGTGATTAGATTCTGAGATGTTGTATGAAATGCCTTGTGTGTATGTGTTTGTGTGTGTGTGTGTGGGGATGAGGTAGACTAACAGATTCCTCAGCCATCCACGTATTATCCTGCTGTCATGAATACAAAGCAGGTTCCTCCCAACATTACAGCCAAGCAAGAAAGTGTTCTTCCTCCTCCTTTGCAGGTCTTCATCTATCCACTGTTGTCTTTTCTCTTCCCTCTGTTCATCTATCAGACCTAGACATCCTCTGTTTTAATTGCTCTCTTTGAAAGTGAATTGCTTACTGCATGATCCCAAGTTCATTTTAATAAGTAATATGGTATGCACATTGAAATCCATGATGACTTTGATAAGTGGTCTGTTATTGGCTGTTCTGTCTAGTGCTCTTTAAAATATATTTGTTCTGATCTGTTATTTCACTAAATTGAAACAGATCATGCTATCTTTCCCCTCTCTTTTCCCTTCCCTCTCTTTATTTCCTTTATTCCCATCTCTCATCTACCCCTTTTCAATGTATTTTTATCCTGTCTCCTAACATTGTTTTTTCCCACCACTTTCCTCTCAATTTCAAACAAATTCAGTGGGGATGTGCATCCAAACCTTTGATTGGTACTGTGTATATATATATATATATATATATATATATATATATATATATATATATATATATATATATATATATATATATATATATATATATATAGACAGATAGATAGATAGATAGATAGATACATAGATAAAGATAAAAAGATGATAATTGAGAGAACACTGCACCTTTTTCTTTCCTTTCCAAAAAGTTTAAAAGGAAGGTTTTGAGTTAGGAACAGAAGTCTTCAAAAAATCCAGAGCTATACACACACACACACACACACACACCTACAAATGGGTGACAAACTAAGGGATAAATGGAATAAATGGGTGGGGGAACATAACAAATGCAGATGCTCCCATATGGATGTAAAGTTCAAAAGTTCAAAAGATTAATTTGTCATTTGCAATAACAAGTTATGGCAATGAAATGCTTGGTTTTCATACTTCCATGCTGCAAGATTCAATTAACCAATTAACATATGTGGCATGTACTTAAATGCTGAGCAGAACCTGTTGACCTTGATTTTGGATCAAGATTGCAAGAGAAAAGGATCAATGGTACTTTGACAGGGTTCATAATTGAAGCATGGATGGCAGGAGCTTCAGTCACAAAGACTGCTCAACTATTCCTCAATAGGAACAATTACTTAATGTTTCATCTGCCTTCAGGTAACTGGGAAAGACATCCGCTGGTATGCTTTGGGGGCATTTTCCAGGCATGGTTTGGGTCTATTTGTCCCCTTAAGGGGAAGAGTAACTGCAAGTCATTATGAAGTTATTTTGAGTGACCACCTTTGTTATATGTGAAACAATTCTGTTCAGTTGGGATTGGTCTCTTCAAGGATGACAGTGCCCACAACCACAGAACAAGAGGGGTCACTGAATGGGTTGGTGGGTATAAAATAATGTGAATCAAATGATATGGCCTCAGCAGTAACCAGACCTAAACCATGTTGGACATCTGTGGGAGATATAGGACTGACATGTTAGAAAGCGCTCTCCACCACTACCATCACAAATGAAAGAATATAATTTGGAAAAATTATCCCTCCAGTAGAGTTCCAGAAACTCATACAATCTTTGCCAAGGCACATTGAAACCCAACACCCTACTAAAAGACTTAATATAGGGTTTTTCCTTAAAATGTTATATACAATATATGTATGAATATAACAGCGACAATAAAAATGTAATATATCTGAAATTCTAAGCAATCATTACACACAACATTTGCAAAATTATGAAGGCATTTCACATGTTATAAAATTATTGATATACTGTTATAATAATGTGCTATTTTTATGCTTACCAAATCTTACTATGGTGATTGCAGATTGCAGAGTTTTGCTCATGAGATATGGCATGTTACCAATGCTTGACCTGATTTCAAATTCTTTGTAATTCAGTTTTGGGTAATACATTTGGCAGTAGGTTAGGAAATGGACATCTGTTTCTCATTTTGTCTGGCTGTAGCAGCTGAATCTTTACTTGGTCAAGATATTTCTTAATTATTATTCAGTAATTTTAGCATTTTTTTTCTTTTTATGGTGAAAATCTGACTTCAACTATATTGTTACAGTAAAACATAAATTCAAATGACCATGTCATTTATTTGCTCAAAAAGTGGACCCTGCATTTACCCACCCCTTTACACGCACACCCAGTGTACACATCTTCTAAAAGGTCATGTGCTGTAGTACTCATTAAAAAATACTTACTATTCACCAACTTGATTTGACTACTTCTACCATTTTATGAAATCCCTGCATGAAAAAACATGAACAAATAAAGTCTTCAGAGATCACCCAGCTGGTATTATGACATTCATTTCCATAGATAACATAACAAACCTAAAAAAGATTACCTAGTACTGCCTTAACTTGCACCAATTTTCACACATTGATAAATCAACTGTTTTGCAGCAGACATCTTTGATCTCTCATTAGCTGGGTGATACACATGATGATATTAGCATTACAATGGCTCTTTCTTGCTGACAGAATGAGACTGTTTAAAATGGAGGACAGGCTTCATTATAACATCAAAACGCAGGCCACCTCTGATCCCAATCAGTTGTTCATGCTTCTCTTTCGTTCTCCCCATCTCTGTTTCGCTTATTCACTCCATGTCGCTTCTGCAGAAGCAAGTCCCAGGGCGAACACATGTCAAGGAAAGGAGAAGAAAATATCTTAACAAAGGCGCATTGTACACACAAATCACCAACACACCAAATGTTCTCAACATGTGTGCTCCTCCTCTCCATCCATTATGAGCCGTTCATTCATTATCAAATTGATTATCCATATCCATGGCAAGCTAGCTGCTACAGGGTTCCTAGGTATCATTTGTGACAGTCATTCTGTGTTGTGAAATGCCCTGGAGACAGGAAGTTAAAGCCTGAGCATTGGATGTCAGTGTGTGTGTAGGATGTCAGTGTGGATGTGCGCATGTGAGTGTGTGTGCGTGTGTATTTGTGTGTGAGGAATTAATAACAGACTGTTTAAGTGGTGAGAAAGTGGCAATGTTAAAACTTACATCACAGGTGACGTTATATTCCTGAGCTGAAAATAGGGGGGTTTAGGTGTCCCACATGTGGAGTGGATTTACACTGCTACCAGACTGACCCACCTGCTTAACATGCTAAACAGAGATGATGTGACAGAAACCTAGACAGAGCCCCCTTCCTTCTTGACTTCTCCTTCTAGCTACAAACTCTGAGGACAATGTCCCCACTGGACAGTGGGCAGGTCGGACAGGCCAGACCCCAATAATGTATGCAGACAGACTGGAGAGGCACTGAGATGGACAAGGACTGACATGCAAATGCCTCTGTGTGGTCACAGACTTCTGTCATCATGATGGAACACTTCATCTTACACCCAGGAGAAATTCAGCCGAGGCAGAACTGAACAGGCCTCAGGCTGCAGGGGAAATTAGCTGCCCTGGACATTGCTGACCGCTCTGTATCTCGCACTCTGTTTCAGAATGCTGCTTCTGTAATGTTAATATAATAATGTAACAGAGAGAGACCCAGGGAACGGACACAGGGGAGGAGCCGAGGGAAAAACTAGAGATCTAACCTTGTGATAGGGGAGGCAGCGACTCTGAGGCAACCTCCCTGTGGGGGTTTGGTTGGAATGGCGGTTGAATCTTCAGGAAGCTACTAGCATTTTCTGTTGGGGGGTGTTGGTGTGATGCCAGTTTGAGGGGTGAGGGCACTTTTGCACCATAATTACATGTTTATGTACTCAAAACATGTAATTGGGCGTACAAAGTGTTGTACAAATTAGCCACCAGAAGTACAAACTGGGTACAAAGAGATAAATAACGATTTGTGAATTCAAATAAAGCATTCAAAATGTGTGTATAGCATGTGGGTATGTGTCAGTGTGTGTGCAGATTTCCTTTGTGTACCCGGGCCAGAGTCAGGGAGTATGTGGCCCGGTGGCCTCAGCAGCCTTACCACCCTGATGCCAATTGTCTTCGGTGAGATGTGTGTGTCAAGAGATTTGTGTCAGGAAGAAAGCTAGCATGCATTGGAATGGGGCTGCATGTGTGGGTGTAAAGTGTTCACTCCATCTCTCAAGGTCAGAAGTATTCTTTTCTCTTTCTCCTTGTTCTACCCAAAGAACATCAATCAGAAGGTGACTTGCATTGCTTTTGGTAAAAATTGGGTAATGATCTGTTTCGGTATTTCACTTTTCAGCAAGCCCCTTCTAGTTGACTAGATAGGGAATGGCTCAGTCTCCTGCTGTCGGAGAATGTATTACGTAACAGGCCAGGTTGTGAAGGCAACCAGCTGGTGAAAAGTTGTCCTGATGATGCTGTCGTCGTGGTGACAACGTAACTTTATGTTTACATGTCCTGCACCATGTTTGTCAATATAAGTGAGGGGGAGGATGTGCATGTAAGAGCGAGAAGAAGCTGAGGAGAATGAGAAGTAAAGGACTGAAAGGGAGCTTGAGTGTGTTTGAAGCACTGAGCCTGACTGCAAACTTTTTGTGTCCTGTTTAATGACTAACCACACAGTCAAGACAGCTTTTTCTAGAATAGAGAAGGAAATCCTTTCTGCTCAGACACATTAAAGTCATTCATAGAAGTTCAGTTGACTAGATTTATTGTATTACAGAATTATCTACAGTGAGCTCAAAAAAGTAACTAATCTTTAGTAGTGTTGTCTCTGTACTACAGCCAATCAGCTGTAATCAACTGCACCACTATTAACATAAATATGAATTGCAGCACCCTCACTGTTTCACCAAAATTGTACAAACATAAGTATACGCAAGTAGCCAAATGCAATTTGTACTTTTTTTTAAGACAAATACTTAAAGGTGATTCAAAATAAGCAGTAATTGGAAACCCAACTTGATATTGTAATACTGAAATTAATTTAAAAAAAATGTCAGTATAAAGTAGTCAAAGTTTACTATTTGTCCCATATTCCCAGCTTGCATGTAGTGTCCACATCAAGCTTGTGACTACAAACACGCTGCATTCAAAATGGTCCTAAAGCGGGCCTCTAACACTGGTGTTGAGCTAGGGCCCTCAAACACAACTCAGGACCCAGAGACCAGTTCCACTTTGGTTTTCCATTGCAACCCTCTAATCAGGGCCACATTTAGGCATGAGACACCAG
The DNA here is from genome assembly GCA_016801105.1 of Esox niger. Lineage (NCBI taxonomy): Eukaryota > Metazoa > Chordata > Actinopteri > Esociformes > Esocidae > Esox > Esox niger. Next base: position 624 of record JACXGJ010006970.1, on the reverse strand, counting down.
GTGACTGTAATTAATGATCAGGTAGAAAAAAAACCATAGGGCAAGATTTGAATACCCATGTCCAAGGACATGCCGACTGCGCCTGATTTGCTCCTGAATTACAATCAATATTCTCTTTGTGAATGTGCAAAAATAAAATGTCCAGAGGTACAGGGAAAACATGTACACTACTAAGAAGAATGATCCTGACCATTTCATTAAAGGACAAGTAGTGACCCATGACGTTGTAATAAAGCCACGCTAGGGTCACATGTTGGACCTGGAGTGCCAGCTCAGACCTGTGACGCCAACATATGTTAACATTTTCTAAGAACCAGCAATGATTGTGCTGCCTGCTGCTCAGGTTTGTGACGCTAGCTGAAGCTAACAGCTAACTGCCTGCTTCTAAACTTACCTCCGCTCCCTGAGCCCTGTCATGATCCTCACTAAGCAAATTAGCTCTGCTGGATGCAAGGAATCCCAGGGCAGCCTTACGGTCTCAGTGTGGCGTGTGGACCTGTGTTTCATGTCTTGACGGATTGATATGTATCGATTTCCACAAAGACATGGGCAATCCCAACATTATCAACATAATAAAATGTTCAGTGTGTGTGTGTGTGTGTGTGTGTGTGTGTGTGTGTGTGT
>JACXGJ010006969.1:0-32267 GCA_016801105.1 Esox niger | reverse complement strand
CTTAATGCCAGAGTGGCAGTATGAAATCAAGTGCAAGAAAATGCTATGATCTAATGAGACCAAGATTGGGCTTTTTGGCTTAAACACTAACCCAGATAATTGGTGCAAACCAAAATCAACCTTAGAACACAATCCCTACCATAATGGGTGGTGGCAACATTGTGGTATGGGCATGCTTCTCTGTGTCAGGAGCAGAAAACGTTGTAAAGTTGTAAAGAGCAAAATGAATGCAGCAATATACAGAGAAATCCTGGACAAAAACCTGTTGATGTCTGCTAAAGACGTCTTGGAATATTAATCTTCCTGCCGAGCAATGATCCAAACATGCATCCAAACATGCAGAAAATCATGAAAATTAACAAGGTTGCCCAAACTTTTGCAGACATCTGTATTTACTAAACATAGGTGCTTCAGGCTTCCCGAAAGTTGGATTGGCTTGATTGTCTTACCATACTGTCAAGCTGCTCCCACAATTGCTCAAAAGGGTTGAGATCCGATGACTATGCTGGCCACATCTTTATAGAAAGAGTACCAGCGGATTGCATCTTCCCTAAATAGTTCTTGCATAATTTGGAGGTGTGCCTTAAGTTATTTTGCTGTTGTAGGAGGAAACTGGCTGTTGCAAAGCTTTGTAAAATGGACTCCACAAATGCAAACTCCACACAGAAAGTCCGGGGCAACCAGAGGTTTGAACCCGTGACCTTCTTACTGTGGGGTGACAGTGCTAACCACTGCAGCACCATGCCGCCCCTAATGATCAGTTACCCTTTTAAAATAATAAACTTGGATGAGCAAATGCAATGTGCCACTGGAACACAGGACTGTTAAGGGTTGCTGATAATGTGCCTATGTAGATATTCCATAAAAAAATCGGCCGTTTCCAGCTAAAATAATAATTTACAACATTAATAATGTCTACACTGTAATTCTTATGAATTTGATATCATTTTCATGGACAAAAATGTTTTTCTTTCAAAAACAAATTTCTAAGTAACCTTAAAATTTGAACGGTAGTGTATGTTTGTCTTTTACTTTTGATTTGGGGTTCTAAGAAAGGATATAGGACTTGAAAAATAATAACTATAATGATACCGTGTTTACAGAATTTTGGTTAAATGGTTATTTTTGTTGAATTCCGATCAAGGAAATTTGCTTTTGAACAATTCTCCTGGTCTAATTTTATTAAGTCAACTGCATTGTTTCATAAGTTCATTGTATTGTGTGTTCTGACAGTCTATATGTTAATTATCATACTGTAGAGATCAGCAATGGACTTCTGTCAGGGCACTTACAGAACAGTCTGCCTTTTACCCTCTCTAAGTGATGCTAATGTCCTTGGACCCCACCATTACTCTTTCTTTTCCTTTCTCCTCCAGGTATTTTCTTTCCCCCCTGCCTAATGATACATGCTAATTGTTTTTAAATGACTTTTTGGTGCATGTGCGTTCTCCCCTCTTCAATTCTATTTTGTGTGGTGGAGCGAAGCAAAGGGAAATTCACAGAGATTGGTCAGAGGTACAAATCAATAAGCTGAAATACCATTGCTGGGACCTGGGTAACTTGGCTGCTAAGGGGGGATTGATGGGAAATACCAGTATGCCAACATTTTCTTTTCAAATAGGTGAGAAATAGGTGGAAGAATGCCTGTGCTTAATTTCATGTATCTTTTCTATGGCTCAAAAAATGCTAAAGGAGGAGCGCTTCAAATTAGGAGATTAGGTGGTTGTGGGTGTGTTAGTGTGCAAAATAAATTGTCCTCACTCAAGCCGCTGCCCAGACCATTTTCATTTCTACAGAGATCAGAAAGGGCGATGAGCATTGTTGTTGTAATGCAAACTTTAATACCGCAGCAGGCATTGCCAACACGGCTACCGGGGAGAACATGCTGCTAGAGCCTATGAATTCCCATTATTATAATTTAATGGTGATGGGAAACCAAACAAATGAGCAGCATTTGCCTAGCTCAGCGCCACAGGCCCTCATTAATCCAACTTCTGAGACGCTGATGGCACAAATTTCTCAGCTGCTGATGTTTCTGTGTCTCTCCGCCCGTCACGGCCCTAGCACAATGAAGCATTCTCAATAAGGCAGCCTCATAGGCATGATATGTCATGTTCTTATCGCACCTGGTCGCCTCATTTGCTCGCTCATGGTAATTTCTGACAGTTTTGTGCTGAGCTTCCCAATCAGCTATGGCAGAGCCACTCCACTTTGGATTTAGTTTGATAAGATATGTCTAACATTATTTGTCACCTCACACACAACGTATCTGTCCCCGGTCAGGGTCAGTTCTCCTTTGTACATCCAAGGAATGCGCACTCATTCCTGGTGTCTTGTTCTTGTTCAACTTAGGAGGACCGGAGACCACACCTCAGGACTACCAGGGCCGAATGGCTCGTAGCCGCCCTGTCAATAGTGCTCCTGTTTATTTTGCAGATCAAGTTGCAACCTGATGACTCTCACCCCCCACCCTCGCCGATTGTTCCTGTCCTTGCCACCTGGTCATGCAGCTGATATGGATTTAAATTATATTTCTCTTTTTCCCCCTAACCCTAGACTTTTTCCCCCTAGCACACATGCATTTATTAATTATTGTAATCTCTTATATTTTCCCCTGGCACAGCCAGAAGAGGATTGGCCATACCTCAGTGTCTGGTTACTCTCTAGGTTTCTTTTTAAGTTCTGACCTACTAGGGTGTTTGTCCTATAGCCACTGTGCATCAACCCAGTTGTTGCTTGGTCTTTGGGGTTTAGACCTGTGAATCTGTAATAGCACTTTGAAACAACTGCAGATGTAAAAAGGGTTTTTATAAAATAGATTTGATTTATCGATTGCTGCAGGCTATGTGCTTGTCTTTACCGATCAGATTAACGTAAATTGGAGGTAGCATGGACCAGAAACAATGTTCTAAGGAATGCTCTCCACATACCTTGGGCAGCCTATTTATTTAGCAATTGTGATGACACATCATTACTGACTACCTTTTGAACCCCAAAATATTCTTCAAGGGGTTCTTTGAGGGCCAATAATATGCAAACTTTGCCAATTAATAGCATATTTTATTTTCTAAGACTTTTTTGTTCATAACAGTGAGATGTACATTCTAAACACACAAATATTACTTCTCAAGAAATAATCTGTCTGCAGGCCTTCATGTATATATCAGTACCTTTAAGGAGCACTCTGGTCACATGTTTACACCATTGAAATTGTGAAGTTTTGCAAAAACTCTTTAAAAAGAGTGTTACTGATATTTTGTATTCTTAACCAATTTCCTGATTGCAGGATGAGGATTTTTTTAGGTGGGTAAACATATTACCGGAGTGCAGATTTTAATTCCCTTAAGTGAAAATGTATGTCCCTCACACGGAGCTAGGCTGTCTCCCATATTGCATCACAGTTCCCTTCAGTGTAGTCTGTAGGCCTGACCTTCCTAGCTGCAGCCTCGGGTCTTTTGATTCAATTCCTAAAAAATAAGATGAAGATACTTGTTTTTATCAAGCTGACATTAATACTGGTGGAATGGTTTTAGGAAACGCACACAACAAAAGCCGACAATTTCATAGCACCCTATAATTAAATACCCCCACACACCCACGCACACCCACACAGACAGCCATGATTTAGGCTAAGCCCCAAGTGTGACCACAGCTAGCAAGGAGCCTGGTTCCTTATATGATCGATGTGGTAAAGAGGTCAAATGACCTTGACTAGTTTAATGGGAATGATACTGTCGGGAAATCTTATTTGTCAGGTGGACCGGCCCTTTTAACTTCCTGAATCATTGACATGGACATGGAAAGTCTGTGGCTCTTGGCTAAAGTGACATTTTTCAGTACAACATTCAAAGAGCTACTTCCTCCTCACTTGAGAAAAAAATATTCTGAACAGGTTTTGCCACCTCCAAATTGTCTTGCAACATTTAGTCCTGAAATCTAAGTGACATTAGAATCTGAACTATATGATCACCTACACAACCATCAACTAGTTTCAGAAACTGCTTTTTATTACACCAATCAAGAAACTCCTTAGAAGGAGCTGATGTGTTAAATCAACAATTACTAGTGTAACCAAACTGATACAGCAGGTGGCAAGTGAAGCCCAACACAAGAGACAAAGGTAAAACCGGAGCCACCCCATCCTAGGCTAATTTCAACCTTAATCTTCAAGCAGATGTGTGGCTCTGCCACAGCTGATTGAGAAGTCCACACATTTTCAATGGATCTGCACAAGACTGTCAGAAATAACCCTGAACTAGCACACTGGGGCGACCAGGTACGATAACAACATGTTATATAATTCCTTTGAAGCTGTTTCTTACTGAGACTGCTTCATTGTGCCATGCCCGTGATGGACTTAGAGCCACAGACACATCTGTAACCAAACAGATTTGTGCCATCAATGTCTCAGAAGTTGGATTAATGAGGGCCTGTGGCGCAGAGCTAGGCAAATGCTGCCCAGGGGGGCTTGGGATCTGGTTGGTGCTCTGGCCTGTTTTATTGGCGTTGATTGGGTGCTGGACAGCTCATTGGGTGGCACTTTGGGAGGCTGATTTCTATCGCTTTACTTCTGGCCTCTGAACCAAGCTGCTCCCTGGGAGCCTTTAAATACCACCTCTGACAAGGACCCAAGGGAGGCAGGTGTGTAAGGGTGGGGCTGGCCCAGATGGTAGCTTCCAGAATCTTCCTAAGTGTACCCACATTTATGCCTTAACTTCAGTAAGACCAAAAGCTCTCCAGAGAGATTCACTGATATTCTTTCAGTCCATAATGATGAGAAACTTAATATCATGATGCTGTCACCACCATTCTTACCAGTAGGGACTGAGCAGCTTTGTGTGACAGATGGTGATGTTGGTGTGGTTTCCTTTGTGTAAGGGTCATTCTAATTTGTTTGATTTCTTTTACCTTGTAATTATACAGACACATCTAAAAAAATATATAATAGATAATTTTGTGGAAAAGTGACAACTTCATGTATTCTAGATTCATGATAAAAGAAGTTAATCATTTCAAGCCTCTTATTTCAATCTTTATGATAATGGCATATAGCTCATGGAAATAAAAAATTCAGTATCTAAAAAAATGCAAGTATCTCGGGGTCTTGTTCGCGAGTGAGGGAAAAATGGAGCTGAAGATTGGCCAGAGAATCGGAGCAGCGGGAGCAGTATTGCATTCGCTTTTATGGCCCCATTGTGACGAAAAGAGAGCTGAGTGTCAGCAACGTCTGAGTGAGAGAAATGTGGAGCGGACTGCGGAGTCTTTGAGTTTTCGGAATTGTTTATTACGTGAGCTGACATACGCTCAATAACATAGAGACAATTACACACAAAGACAAAGGGAGCAGAGGGAACATATATACTGAGGGGAATGACTGTGAATGATGATCAGGTGCGCTGGACGGGACAACAGGTGCAATGAGTTGGTGAGATGGGCGATGATGGTTAGAAGGTCGGTGACGCCGAACGCCGAAGCCCCCCTCCTGCAGGGGGAGGATGGGCAGTAGAAGGTATAGTCGTCACACTGAGCCGGAAGGCAAAGCTCTCTATATACTGGTCAATATTCATTCCTACCCTCACCTATGGTCATTAAGGCTGGGTCAGCACCGAAAGAACTAGATTGCGGGTACAAGCGGCTTATATTATATTTCGGCACTGGCCTGGGAATGCCTCGGGATCCCCCAGTTGGAGCTGGCAAATGTAGCTCAGGTAAGGGAAGTTTGGGGTCCCCTGCTGGAGTTGCTGCCCCCGCGACCTGAGAGAAAGTAGGCTTGAGAAACTTAACACAACACAGATGTACTAACTAACACTTGAGCACAGGTGTATAGATAGGACACACGTCCTGTCCATACCTCCTGCTAGGAGTTGCCCATGTGATTGTCACAGGCTTGAGGGATAGGACCATCGACCATATGCTGGAACATCCTGTACAAGGGTCATTTAGGCCTTTCTTATTGGAAGGTATTTGGCAGGGTTTGACACTTGGCCGCCTCCCTTTTATTAGGTATAAGTACTGTGGAACTTCCTGTATTCTTTGGAGAGGGAGAGAGAGAGAGAGAGAGAGAGAGAGAGAGAGTGGGAACTATGACCTGTTAACATCAACGGCTCATGCATAATAAAGATGGGTCTCCCCTGACTTTTGGTTGCATAACTTTTTGTTCTTGGACATCATCAGAACAGGAAGCTAACAGACCGGTCAATGGATAAGATGAAGATGAAGAAGTATCTCAAAAAAATATAAACAATACAGAAATGTCAACCTGAGAAGAGCTCTAATCGGCTAAATAACTAAAAGAAACTTGCAAAGGATTTCTAAGTATGTTAACTTCTGAACTCAATATTTGGTTGGGGCTCCTTTTACCCAAGTTACTGCATCAAGGTGGCGTGGGATGGAGGCAATCAGCCTGTGGCACTGCTGAATTGTTATGGAAGCCCACGCTGCTTAGCAGCCTTCAGCTGTGTTGGCCTTCAGGGTCTGGTGTATCTCCTTTTCCTCTTGATAATACCCCACAGATTTTCTATGAGGTTCAAGTCAGGCGAGTTGGCTGGCCAAACAATCACAGCAACATCATGGGCAGCAAACCAGTTACAAGTTGTTATGGCACAGTGGGCAGGTGCCAAGTCCAGCTGGTAAAGGATATCAGCATCTCCATGAAGCTTGTCAGCAGATGGAAGCATGAAAATCTCCTGGTAGATTTCCACAGTGGACCAACACCAGCAGATGACATGGCAAACAGAACCATCACTGACTGTGGAAACTTTACACTGGACTTCAAGCAACGTGGATTCTGTGCCTCTCCTCTCTTCCTCCAGACTCTGGAACCTTGATTGCCAAAGGAAATGCAAAATTTACTTTAATCAGAGAACATAACTTTGGACCACTCAGCAGCAGTCCAGTCCTTTTTGTCTTTAGCCCAGGCGAGACGCTTCTGACGCAGTGTCTTGTTCAAGAGTCGCTTGACACAAGGAATGCGACAGCTGAAACCCATGTCTTGCATACATCTATGCCTGGTGGTTCTTGAAGCACGGACTCCAGCTGCAGTCCACTCTTTGTAAATCTCCCCCACATTCTTGAATGGGTTTTGTTTCACAAACCCCTCCAGAGTTCGGTTATCCCTATTGCTTGTACACTTTCTTCTACCACATCTTTTCCTTCCCTTCGCATCTCTATTAATGAGCTTGGACACAGCTCTGGGAACAACCGGCCTCTTTAGCGATGACCTTTTGTGTCTTGCCCTCCTTGTGCAATGTGTCAATGGTTGTCTTTTGGACAACTGTCAAGTCAGCAGTCTTCCCCATGATTGTGTATCCTACAGAACTAGACAGAGACAATTTAAAGGCCTTTGCAGGTGTTTTGAGTTAATTTGCTGATTAGTGTGGCACCAGATGTCTTCAATATTGAACCTTTTCACAATATTCAAATTTTCTGAGATACAGATTTTGGAGTTTTCATTAGTTTTCAGTTAATCATCAAAATTAAAAGGAATGAACACTTGAAATATATCAGTCTGTGTGGAATGAATGTATACATTAAGCAAGTTTCACTTTTTGAATGGAATTACTGAAATAAATCAACTTTTTGATGATATTCTAATTATATGACCAGCAACTGTATATCCACAGCAAAATAAGTCCTATATTGACATAACCTGAAAGGTCGCTGAGCAAATAAGAAGCTACTGCTCCAAAATTGCCATATAAAAGCCAGATTGCGGGTTGCAAATGCACACGGGGAAAAATATCATACTTTTTTGAGAAATTTCCTCTGGTCTCATGTAACAAAAATTTAGTTTGGCCATAATAACCATTGTCATGATTGGAGGAAAAAGGTGAGGCTTGCAAACCTAAGCTCACCATACCAACTGTGAAACACGGGGATGGCAGCAACATGTTGTGCTGGAGATTTGCTGCAGGAGGGACTGGTGCACTTTACAAAATACAGTGGGGCAAAAAAGTATTCAGTCAGCCAGTCAGTGCAAGTTCTCCCTCTTAAAAAGATGAGAGAGGCCTGTAATTTTCATCATAGGTACACTTCAACTATGAGAGACAAAATGAGAAAAAAAATCCAGAGAATCACATTATAGGATTTTTTATGAATTTATTGGTAAATTCTGCGGTAAAATAAGTATTTGGTCACCTACAAACAAGCAAGATTTCTTGTTCTCACAGACCTGTAACTTCTTCATTAAGAGACTTGTTACCTGTATTAATGGCTATTAGAACTTGTTATCAGTATAAAAGACAACTGTCCACAACCTCAAACAGTCATACTCCAAACTCCACTATGTCACGATGGAGGTGTGGGGAATCCAACAAAAATCCAAAAAGGGAGATGGAGGCAGATGCAGGGGTTCAGTGGAGGACTTTAATGTTAACTAAAAGTAAAACAAAACCGAGTGTCGTGCACTACACAAAAACAAACAAAAACTTAAACTGGGCGAGCAGGAGCAGGAGCAAGAGCAGGAGCAAGAGCAAGAGCAGGAGCAAAACATGGAGCGACGTGACTTGACATGACACTAACAGCAACTGCAACAATGATCCGACAAACACAGGGAGAAACTGACTTAACTAAATACACAGACTAACGAGCAGAACAGAAACAGGTGGGGGCAAAACACAGGTGAACTAAATACACTCATCAACAGAAACAAGGACAAGACAGATCGCTAACATACAGAAAACACGGACCGGAACAGCCCCAGCTGGCCGGGACCGTGACAGTACCCCCCCCAAGGCGCGGACACCCGGAAGCGCCAAACAAGGAAGGGGAGGGCGGGCGGGATACCAAGGCGGTGGCTCAGCATCGGGACGGGGACCGGGAACAAGAACGGGCGGAAGCCCCGCACTGGTGCAAGGACCAGGAGCGTGACGGACAGGAGGATCAGGCGGGTCGGGAGCGCCGGCGGGGTCAGGCGGGTCAGGCGTGTCAGGGGCGCCGGCGGGGTCCGGAGCGTCAGGGGCGCCGGCGGGGTCCGGAGGGTCAGGGGCGCCGGCGGGGTCCGGAGGGTCAGGGGCGCCGGCGGGGTCCGGCGGGGTCCGGAGGGTCAGGGGCGTCGAGAGGGTCAGGGCCATCGAGAGGGTCAGGGCCGTCGAGAGGGTCAGGAGCAGGGGGGGGTGGCAGGGGCTCGTCATCCCACCACTCGTCATCCCACCACTCGTCATCCCACCACTCAGGCGGCGGCGGAGGCAGAGCCTCCTCGGGGGCCCCCTGTGGCCCAGGCCCCCTCGGAGGGGCCTGAATAGGGGCACGTAGCCCCCCCCAAAAAAAAAATTGGGGAGACCCCGGGATGAAGGCAGGCACAGGAGCGGCAGAGAGCCGCGGAACAGGCCAGGGAACAGGGACAGGCCGGGGAACAGGGACAGGGGCAGGCCGCGGAACAGGGGCGGGCCGCGGAACAGGGGCGGGCACAGGATCTGGGACGGGCCGCGGAACCGGATCTGGGACGGGCCGCGGAACCGGATCTGGGACGGGCCGCGGAACCGGATCTGGGACGGGCCGCGGAACCGGATCAGGGGCGGGCCGCGGAACCGGATCAGGGGCGGGCCGCGGAACAGGATCAGGGGCGGGCCGCGGAACAGGAACAGGGGCGGGCCGCGGAACAGGAACAGGGGCGGGCCGCGGAACAGGAACAGGTGCGGGCCGCGGAACAGGAACAGGTGCGGGCCGCGGAACAGGAACAGGTGCGGGCCGCGGAACACTCAGCTGGTCCTGGATGGCAGAGATACTTGCCGAGAGGGTGTGTAGACTGCCCAGTATGTTGAGCAGCGCAGCCTGTTGTTCGTCCAGTTTGGTCCCGTGAAATGCGACCGCCTGACGAAGAGCGTCCATTTCCGCTTGGGCCATGTTTGGTGTTTAATGTCAACTAAAAGTCAAACAAAACCAAGTGCCGTGCACTACACAAAAACAAACAAAAACTTAAACTGGGCGAGCAGGAGCAGGAGCAGGAGCAGGAGCAGGAGCAAAACATGGAGCGCCACGACTTGACATGACAGCAACAGCAACAATGATCCGACAAACACAGGGAGAAACTGACTGAACTAAATACACAGACTAACGAGCAGAACAGAAACAGGTGGGGTCAAAACACAGGTGAACTAAATACACTCATCAACAGAAACAAGGACAAGACAGATCGCTAACATACAGAAAACACGGACCGGAACAGCCCCAGCTGGCCGGGACCGTGACACACTATGGCCAAGACCAAAGAGCTGTCAATGGACACCAGAAACAAAATTGTAGACCTGCACCAGGCTGGGAAGACTAAATCTGCAATAGGTAAGCAGCTTGGTGTGAAGAAATCAACTGTGGGAGCAATTATAAGAAAATGGATGACATACAAGACCACTGATAATCTACCTCGATCCGGGGCTCCACGCAAGATCTCACCCCATGGCGTCAAAATGATCACAAGAACGGTGAGCAAAAATCCCAGAACCACACGGGGGGACCTAATGAATGACCTGCAGAGAGCTGGGACCAAAGTAACAAAGGCTACCATCAGTAACACACTACGCCGCTAGGGACTCAAATCCTGCAGTGCCAGACGTGTCCCCCTGCTTAAGCCAGTACATGTCCAGGCCCGTCTGAGGTTTGCTAGAGAGCATTTGGATGATCCAGAAGAGGATTGGGAGAATGTCATATGGTCAGATGAAACCAAAATAGAACTTTTTGGTAAAAACTCAACTTGTTGTGTTTGGAGAAGAAAGAATGCTGAGTTGCATCCAAAGACCACCATACCTACTGTGAAGCATGGGGGTGGAAACATCATGCTTTGGGGCTGTTTTTCTACAAAGGGACCAGGACGACTGATCCGTGTAAAGGAAAGAATGAATGGGGCCATGTATCGTGAGATTTTGAGTGAAAACCTCCTTCCATCAGCAAGGGCATTGAAGATGAAACGTGGCTGGGTCTTTCAGCATGACAATGATCCCAAACACACCGCCCGGGCAACGAAGGAGTGGCTTCGTAAGAATCATTTTAAGGTCCTGGAGTGGCCTAGCCAGTCACCAGATCTCAACCCCATAGAAAATCTTTGGAGGGAGTTGAAAGTCTGTGTTGCCCAGCGACAGCCCCAAAACATCACTGCTCTAGAGGAGATCTGCATGGAGGAATGGGCCAAAATACCAGTAACAGTGTGTGAAAACCTTGTGAAGACTTACAGAAAACGTTTGAATTCTGTCATTGCTAACAAAGGGTATATAACAAAATAGTGATATGAACTTTTGTTATAGACCAAATACTTATTTTCCACCATAATTTACCAATAAATTCATAAAAAAACCTACAATGTGAAGTGTGCCTATGATGAAAATTATACAGGCCTCTCTAATCTTTTTAAGTGGGAGAACGTGCAAAATTGGTGGCTGACTAAATACTTTTTTGCCCCACTGTAGATGGCATCATGAGTAAGGAAAATGTTGTGGATATTTAAAAGCAACATCTCAACCAGAGGCCAAGCAATGGCTGGGCCTGTGCCCTGCCAGATTTAGTTCTGGCCCACCCAATCAGGTTGGCATAGCACTTATTTTCCCCCAAAAGATATATACATTTGATTTGTTGTTTGTATTGTTTTCTAACAAATCAGAAATTGTGAACATGTCAGTAGGAGGTACATCTAATATAATTGGTTACATCGGATGCGATATTTTGATTCAGTGTGGTTAGGCGGTCAGATGGATATGTCAATTATCCATACACTATATTTGTTTCTCTTTATAATGCACTTCTTTTGTAAATATGTGGCCTATAAGTAATTTGTTCATGTTGATTATTTGTTTCAAATGTCTTTGGTCATGGTTGTACTCGGAAAGACTATGTGTTGTCAGAGGTCATATTGCACTGCTCTCCATTTGGTGTCTGCATAATAAAAAAGTATATTTTTTGTCAAGGGAATTTAGTTGTTAAGGTAGCATTTAAACTAAATAGGTCTGGTAGTTTAGCTGAATTTAGTTTTTGGTCCCAGCCACTTTTACTCATGCCCAGCCAAACAACAATTTTTGCAAATGTGTCTTGAAAATTGACAATGACCCCAACATTGACTCCAAAGTTGTGACAAAATGGCTTAAGGATCACAAAGTGAAGGTATTAGAGCGGCCATCACAAGCCCTGACCTCAATCCTTTTGAATTTTTTTGGGGCAGAACTGAAAAACTGTGTGTGAGCAACCAACAGTTATGTTAGACTACTAAACCCACTGACACCTGAACATTCTAAAGGGGGTGTAGCTGACCAAAATAAAAGGGGTGCCAACCATAATTGGGTACTTTGCCAAAGAGATAATTCTACTTCATTTCTACTTTCTTTTGGAACCAATAAACTAATACAGACAGTTTATACATGTTTTCTTCTTTCCAAAGATACTTAAATTCTCCATGCTAACTTTTTAACTTCTATGTGCTAACATATTTTTTTTAAATGGCTCCAAACATGAATAAAATTGAGGTAGAATCATGTTGCCACTAAACTGCTTTTTTAAAAATGATATAAAAACACAGGTGCACCAGGAGGGCATTTTCCACTGTGGAAGCATCCCAGGAGGGCACATTGTCTTTCATGTAGGAGCACATAGAGGCCAACACATTTTCTAGCACATAGAGCAGCCAATATTGCACTGCATCACATTATCTCCATCGGTAGGTCACCCACTAGAACACTTACACATAGGGGCACCCATGAGGACACTGCATCACAATTGTTCTAGTCGAAGGGCATCCAGTAATGCAATGAATAAAATGTTCTCCACTAGAAGGGCACCCAGAGTGCACTTCATTGAGTTTCTACACAGGAAGGGCCCCCAGACGGCATTTATTTATGTTCTTCGCACATAGGAGCGCCTTGGAGAGCACTTAGACATTTCCTCACAAACAGGGGCATCCTAGAGGGCACTGCATTACAATATCTCCATTGGAAGGGTGCCCATTAGGGCACTACATCACATTGTCTTGCACACTGGGCCACTGTACAGAGCACTTTATCATGATATATCTACCATAAGGGCATCCAAGACGGCAATTTTGCAGTATTTTTTCTGCTCTTTCCCCTCCGCTCTTCCAAGTCCACCAGTGAGATGTGTTGATTGACACATTTTAGCTGTTTGCTTGCCAGACCCCAACCTTTACACTAATAACCTGAATGATTATTTTGATGTAGGCAAATTGATACTAAAATCAACTCCTAATGAATTGTATACAAATATGAATATGATTGCATAGCAACAATGGACGGGTTCCTCCAATATGTCGAATTTAGGAAAATGGTCTGGTAGGGGACACTAACACTAACACTGACTCAATTGTCCACTGTGTAAGACATTGTGACGCCTGCGTCATCTGCTGCCAGTGCTCCCCCTGCAGGAGGCAGCCTTCAGCGCTCCACGTCACCGGCCTTCTGACACCACCGCCCATCTCATCAACTCACAACACCTGTTGTGTCGTTTAGCGCACCTGATCATCATCCAGTCATTTCCCCCAGTATATATGTTCCCTCTGCTCCCTTTGTCTTTGTGTGTTATTGTCTCGCCGTTACGAGCACAGTGCAGCTCATTAAATGCATACTCTGAACCAAATGAGTCCGCTCCTCCTTCACATCCCAGAGCTGACAGACATTTAGGTGCCTGTGTTTGTGTCAAAAAGAAAGACAGCACAGGAGTTTATTGAGTATATACAAAGTACTGCCATAAAGTGTCAATGGTCAGTATGAGAAAATATTCAGGTAAGAGACATGTGTCCATGTGTGTGTGGTCATTAAGACCTCTGACCCTGCTGCCTAAGACAATTGATGGACCAGCACAGAGAGTGAAAGAGGCAGTGGTAAGTATATGGGTTATGATTGCAAGAATATGAATGCAAGGAAATTGTATTTTGAGCAAAGGGTAACAGAATGAGACTGTGTCAGATATACACTGAGGGCAATACGGTTTTTGGATCATTGTATTACTGACAACATAGATTAGCTGTTCAACATATTCTTCTGGATAACACTATATGGGGAGATGGGGAGGCAAAGGACAATGAGCACACAAGGAAGCAGATATTTAATAAACAATGAAATAAAAGACAACAACAAAGATAACCGTAGAAACTACAAAAAAGTAAAAATGTCGATGAAACATAATAAAAACATGCATTAGACACGTGTTTTAGAAGATCCCTGTATGCCAAAGGGTAAGTCACTTGGATTTACATCTCATGAGTACATTTTCCTCGTACAGAAAAATCCATCATGGTGGACTTCATGGGTTCCTGAAGCTTTTTTTTTTTTAAATCAGCACAGTAGGTCAAACAGGGTGGAAATGGCATCATTTAGAAATTAGCATCTTTAATTGTGTACCGTAGCGCCCCTGGTGGAGGAATCGGAGCATGGGTTTGTATGGTTGTTACATGGACTATTTTAATAGTATGCAAGTCTATAGCATTTTTGATGATGGACTTTTTCAGCATTTTAGGCGCCAAGAATAATAATAATAATAACAAATATAGTTACATAGCAATAATTCACAGGGTCCTCCAAAATGGTGAGTATAGGGGAAAAAAACGAGATTATCTGGTATTGTACACTAACAGAAGGAGACTGTTTCAGATATACATTGAGCATACATTTTATTTTATGAAGCATTGTATAATTGACAACATAGATGTCATTGTTCAATGTATTCTTCTGGATAACGCTATATGGGGAGATGAGGAAAGCACAGTGAGTATAGAGGAAAGCAGATATTTACTAAACAATTAAATACTGAAAACAACAGGAAGTAGAATGCCGTATAAACTGCATAAAAAAAAGAATAAAAATCTATGGATGAAACAAAATAAAAACAACAGCAATAAAAAATATAGTACACACCATAGGGAAATTGCTCAAATCCAAAAAGGGAATAGTGTAAGGAGCAAATTGGAATTGAGAAGTCAGTGCAAAAACTAAGTGCTTAAAATGAACAGCAGGAAGAATAAACAGGGCATCTACAGAGTAACTTCCAAATGGTGAAGTGTATGTAAATAATAAAGCAAATTTAAGATGTTACAAACCATATAAAAAGGAAATATGAAACTAGAAGTACATTTCCTGAAGAATATGTGGTGTGCTTCCTAGGTTACTTACTTTACCCTACCCTATTAATTTGCCTCAATTGCTAATTAATAATGCCATTGACAATTGGCACCTGCATCCCCACAACTATTTATCCCACTTGTACATACATTATAATTTACACTAGCACATTTGTTATGCATTTTGTTATACATTTTCCACTGCACATTGACTGCATTTGCATTAATTACACATACATACATTTCACTTGTATGTACACAAAATCTACACACCCCTGTTAAAAAACAGGTTTTTGTGATGTAAAACAATGAGACAAATAATTTAAGAACTTCCTTCACTTCAACTGTTCACTATAATGTGAACAATTCAATTGAAAAACAAACTGAAATCATCGAGGGGGATTTTAAAAAAATAAAAACAAACAAATAAAATAACCTGGTTGCATGTGTGCACACCCTCTTATAACTATGTACAGCATTTACCAAACACATTCACACCCATGTTAAATAGAAATCATTGCACACCTGCCTTCAATTAAAGTGAATCTCATTAATCACAAATAAAGTTAAGAAATGTTCTTTGTTGCATCTCAGAGAAAAAGCCATGGTCCGAAGAGAGCTTCCAAAGCATCAGAGGGATCTTATTGTCAAAAGATATAAGTCAGGAGAAGGGTACAAAATAATATCCAAAACATTAAATTTAGCATAGAAACACAGTGAAGACAGTCATCATCAAGTGGAGAAAATATGGCACAACAGAGACATTACCAAGAACTGGACATCTCACCAAAATTGATGGAAAGAGAAGAAACCTCGGCAGGAAGGCTTCCAAGAGGCCTACAGCAACATTAAAGGAGCTGCAGGAATTTCTGGCAAGTACTGGCTGTGTGTGACAACATTCTCCTGTTTGCTTCATATGAGCTATGGGGTCGAGTGGCAAGACGGAAGCATTTTCTTACAAAGAAAAACATCCAAGCCCAGATGAATTCAGCAAAATTAAACATCAAGTCTCCCAAAAGCACGTGGGAAAATGTGTTATGGTCTGATTAAACCAAGGTTGAACTTTTTGGCCATAATTCCAAAAGGTATGTTTGGTGCAAAAACAACATTGCACATCACCCAAAGAACACCATCCACACAGTGAAGCATGGTGGTGGCAGCATCATGCTTTGGGGCTGTTTTTCTTCAGCTGGAACCAAGGCCTTAGTCAGGGTGGAGGGAATTATGAACCAGTCCAAATACCAGACAATTTTGAAACAAAACCTTCCGTTAGAAAGCTGAAGAGGAAGTTAACCTTTCAGCACAACAACGACTCAAAGCACACATCCAAATCCACAAAAGCATGGCTTCACCAGAAGAAGAATAACGTTTTGGAATGGCCCAAGCAGTTTGTTTTTCAGTTGAATTGTTCATGTTATAGCTCTTTTTCTCCTTTTACATCACAAAAACATTTTAACAAGGATGTGTAGACTTTTTATATCCACTGTATACTCAATATTTTTTCTGCCCTCCTGTATTTGTACTACTGGTTGGATGCAAACTGCATTTTGTTGTACTGTATTTGCCCTGTTCAATGACAAAGTTGAATCCAATCTGTAGTTGCTGTTAAAAAAATAAGTGTTTACCTATCACAAGGTTTGAAGTCTGTATTTTTTAAGGTTTAGGATATACTGTTGGCGAGGGTAAGTAGCATAAATTAGCATATATTACATAGTACAAGTTACTAACTACAGGTCTTGTGTCTGTAGCTCAAACGGTTCAGTCTAATAATTAATTTACGCTAATTAGCAAATGTGAACATTTGGAGTGGTGATAGCTTAAACATGTTAAACATTTGGTTATTCTCACAAACAGTTCTAAAGATACAGCCAAATGGATAAGTTATGCTATTTACACTAATAAGCATATGTAAAATCGATAAATCTTTCATCATATGAACTGGGGATAGCCTAAACGTGTAAAACCAAGTTGTTTAGTTCAAACGGTATAAAAGATACAGCCTACTAGTTATCTAATGCTCTTTATGCTAATTAGCATTGTAATATCCTCAAACGTTTCATCATTGCATCATATTTCATCATATGTATTGTGTACCTAGAGGAAAAGGCTGCATGACCTTCTGAAAACCCTCAACAACAATGGCATCCTGAGAGAGAGAGAG
This sequence comes from Esox niger, assembly GCA_016801105.1. NCBI lineage: Eukaryota > Metazoa > Chordata > Actinopteri > Esociformes > Esocidae > Esox > Esox niger. Next base: position 15,060 of record JACXGJ010006969.1, on the reverse strand, counting down.
GGAGTTGAGACATGATAAATCTGATAAATTATCAATTCAAGAACAGATTCAGAACAGTATAAATCAGCCAGTAGCTTTATGGTCCCATTTCTAAACATCCTAATCTGCTATGAGCTGGACCAGAGATGTCAGTGACCTGTTCCTCTGCATACATCAGTAAGCAAGCATCAACACCTTCCTCTCCATCCATCTCTATTTACAAATGCAAAATACAGTATATAGAAAAATACTGTAATTTGTTGCATTGTTTCATAAATACATCACACAATATAAAACAAAGGTTTTACTGAACAGTCGTTCACATGTTGCTTGTGTCTGGAAAGGCACATCTATTACATGGACACAAGAATCAGAGAAAGTCATACAGTAGTGGACAAAAACATTGTATCCTTATAGGCACAATTTGGATTTCGTAATGAATAAACTATCCAAGTTCAGTAACAGAGCCATAATGTAGTACTTATATATATATATGCCAGGATATAAAACCATGTGCAACTGAAGATGATAGTAACTGTAGCCTAGATTGTAGATGAATTTGACATTAATGGTAGTGTCACGTCCTGGCTATGCCCCTAGCCATCTCTACACTGGGCTGGGGCCATAGTCAGGACAGGACAAAAGGTGCCTCTAGGCACCTCTTTTGAGTTTGGTCTCCCCAATTGGAGGCAGGTGTAGATCGTTGCCTCCAATTGGGGAACCAATTTATGTTGAATGTTTGCGCACTCTCTGTGGATCATTTTGGTTTGAGGTTAATATTTAGCCATTGCACAACATCACCGCTAGCTGCTATCGTTTTGGTTTCTTTATTTAAATAAAAACATGGATTATTACCACCACCACGTCTCTGTGCCTGTGTCCTATCCCCAGCTGTGTGACAGGTAGCTAGTTTGGTATAATCAGACTTGCTTTTTCTAAAAGAATATTTACATCATAGAGAGAAACACATGATACACACCTCATGTTATAAATGATATATGCAAAACGTCCGATGTAAAATGTACTTACATACCAGCACTGTGAATAGTCAATTCTCTCCCATTCGGGATCAGTATTTAGTTTCCAGCGACAGTACCTAACTAGCTACATGTTGTGTATTTACATGCTAAATACTAGTGACAAACGTAGCTGTTATCAAACTCACTGATGTGCACAAACAAATGTAGTTAATTTACATTGTCATATATAGAGAAATACTCACATATTAATTAAGAAATTGAGTAAGTGGGTAGCTAGTTAATGCAGGCCAAATAGCTTCAGTCAAGCAAACTTAGCAAACGTCAAGCTGGTAATTATTCTGAACTGAAAACGTACTTTTTAACAAAATAATAATCTATCAAGTGACTCTTAGAAAAACATTGTAATAAGCAATTTTACACCTTCCAATTTTACATGTCAAATGATTGACTTGATTTGTACGTGAAAACTGCAAGACTTCAGATGCATTCTTCAGACCGTGGTCTAAAATTGCCACAGCAAAATGGGGATTTTGCTCCATCACATTTGGAGCACAATAAAAAAAGGTTCCTGCCAATTGACCTTACTATTTCAGTTTGTAGCTAATGTTGTTTAGTATTTATGTCAGATTTAAAATATGTGATTTGACAGCTGGGATAAGAGGAAAAAATATTGGAATTAGGACTCTGAAGTTAGAAGGCTCCGGCTGGAAAGGGTTAACGTTAGAATAGTCAGCTGAAGTTGAAACTGCATAAGGGAACTTAAGCCAGCTACAAAAGCAATGCCAAATAGTTTATGCTGCTCTGAATGACCAGCAGTATTTATGATAGGTGATTAAATTGTCTTTTAATCACCTAGATTAAATTATTTAATCATTACCATCATTGCGCCATACACACTACCTCCTCTTGCTGCCCTCTCCCTTTGAGTCTCTCCCTGTTAATCATGAAACTACTCCATGCTTACCACTTCAAATACTCTGCTCCTGCTCACTCTGTTCCTCGGCCCTGTCATCTTCACACTGTGCCTTCTTGGCTTCCTTGTCACTCGCCTGCTCCATCCGCCTCTATAGTTTTATTCTTTTGGCCAGCAAATTCTCCATTCCCCCTTAGTCTATTTTCCCGAGAAGCCCCTGACTGCAATGTGCAGTTCGGGGCCAGGCTCAAAGCGGGCAGAGTCAAACGCATTTAACCCAACCCCATCGGTTCTCCTTCAAGGTCACTCAAGCTTCGAGATTCAAAAATGTACCAGTGTCAACGAAAGCAAATCTTAATCAAACCTATCCTACATGAAAGGTGACATTTTGTGGTTTTGTGAGAGTTGCATTGGGGATGCGTATTACCCCATCTTGCCCCATGTAAACCCACATACGTTAAATGTGGTTCTTGTTACCTATAATATTATTTAAAAAATATAATATTTAAAACCAAGTGGGTGATATTGGATGATCAAGTGCGTAGTGTGAAACATACATATTTAGAGCAAGATTGTTAGGAGATGATATAGTCAATTGTGTGTGTGTTTACATCTATTGATCCAAGTAAATAATGTATTGGAGACCCCAGTGTGTAAGAGCAGAGTACAACATGTTATCGGTTAGGCTATGGCATGTGACTGTTAGAGACAATCGCAGAATCTAGACAATGAGCAAGGAATGGCGAGACGTTTAGAACGAGAGATTACTAGACTTGGAGATCTGTACACTATTTAAAATAATGATTACATTGTCCTTTATCCTTTCATGTTGTTGAGAACTAGCTAGACTTCATTCAAATAGTGTATGGCTTATTTATATAAAAACAAATACTCAACATACATAATTACAAAATAGATTTTGTTTGAATTATAACAGAACAAAAAATGAATGGAGTAAATTTGGATTGGTAGTTTATTTTTCTGTGAATGAATAAAGGTTATGAGCAGAGCTGTGGGGAAATATGTGGAATGGTGCAGCAGAGAACCTTTACTCAAGAGGTTATATACTCTAGCAGGTATCACTTAATGTAATATTTATTGTAACACTGCAGTCAGGGGTACTTGATTTTGACACACTCATCCACAGTTTTTTAGGGGAGGGATGAAGCCTAGTAAGAGACGTGATTGGGCCTGTTTAGAAAATGAATCAATTGGCTGCTATCTCTGCTTTAAGGGTCAGACATTAGCAAAGCAAAATTGCCTTGGCCCACTGGGTGTTTGCCCAGTATGCCAGATTAGCAGTCCAGGCAGATACATCAATTATCCAAAATCGATAAATATTTTTTATTTGAAGTTATATTTGAAGGGATAGCTATACTGGTGAAACAAAGATGGTTACCTGTCTGTACTGTGATTGGTTTCAAAGATACAGCCAGGCCTGTTCAATAGATACAGTCTACTAGTAAATTAACACCAACTGCACCTTCTTTCATTGATCTGTGGTCCAGTTCTGAAGTTCTGATGTTGTAGGCACTTTCGACAATGGACAGGGGTCAGCATACGCAACAAACTGCGATGAACTGTGTGTTCTGACACCTTTCTATCAGTTCCAGCATTAACCTTTTCAACCATTTGAGCTACAGTAGCTCGTCTGTTTGATCGGACCACACCGGCCAGCCAATTTGGCCCTTGTCAAAGTCGCTCAGGTCCTTACGCTAGCCAATTTTTCCTGCATCTAACGCATCAACTTTGAGGAAAGAATGTTCACTTGCTGCCTAATATATTCCGCCCAGTGCCATGATAACAAGATTATCAGTGTTGTTCACTTCACCTGTCAGTGGTCATTATGTTATGTCTATACTATATACTCTACATGTGTATATATAACTATTTTTATTACTGCAGCGACTAGGATACCTTTAGTTGTTGAGTGGGTCTTATGTGGATTTGTGTGATAAGAGGAACATGGTGAGGAACTAGAGATATTTTTATTTCCACATCCAATGACATCCTTCCATGGCTGATGTGAAAGATTGTATTTTCACACAGCATTATCAAATCACTTAAATATGAGCAACAGACGGTGGAGAAAATAATGGAACCTGCTAACAATATATTAATCAAGGACCTATTAAGAGTCAGGTGCACTCTATGGGGAAAATAGCCCCATTCAATCTGGTAAGTCAAGAGTGGTTTTATGAACACCAGGATGTTGTCAAATGCTTTCCTTAGCCCTGCCAATAACCAGATTTTAACATAATTGAATCTTTATGGGAGCATATATTGCGAAATGGATTTCCACATACTCAACGAACTGGAGTTATCCATCTTTTTGTGTTGGCCAGAAAAAAACCTTTTACAAATGACTGACCTGCCAACAATTCCAGCGTTGTGAAGTTCACAATGTACAGTTTTTGTTCAGACTGAGTCAGTGGTACTGATTCAATTCTGTACTAATTTTCGAGGCTGAGCTTTTTGGGGCATTGAGCAAATTTCATGTTAAGTGCCTGTCTATGCATGTTGGTAAGCTTAATCTTGTAGTACCTTTTCCTCAATGCCGATGCAATTTGTCCATGTTTGACATGTTGCCACTGTTGTGAGTGTTCCCCTTGGTACATTCAATTATTTCGAGTATTTGTGACGATGCTCCCGTAATTCAGCCACCAACAATTTGACCTCTTCAGATCTCAGTTTGTTGTCTCGTGTTGAATGGAGATCTCAGATATCAAAGTGCCATCGCACAGACCTATTTTATAGCTGACACACATTTACTAATAATTGTCAATCAACCTGTGACCATAGGAGCTGCATTTGTAATTGTGATTAAATTACCTCTAAGAAACAGTCCTTTTCCATCTGTTATTTTGTCCACACCCTTTATGTGTAACCTTCAACAATCAGCATTGACCATGCACACATTTTACTTATGTGTTATGTTGTGTCCTTTTTTAACGTGAACACAAGACCACAGGTGGAACCACAAAGTTTTGTGGTAGAAAAGCTGTTCCAGGGCCCAACGTTGTTCCTGATCTGGTACTCTAACCTAGTAAATTATGTTTTCACTGATCTATTATTTAAGCCAATGACTGAACAAGTAGATGGCTGATTGGACAGACCACCAAGAGGCCAGCGGCAGCTTTGGCAAAGCTACAGGCTTTTATGTCCGTGACTGATTACAGGGTGCATGTCTTACAATATCGCAATCACTCCTCAAATAAAGAAAGACATTTCTTCAGAAATGTCACCTTGAAAACATTTTTATTCGGTACCTACAGTGGGGAGAACAAGTATTTGATACAATGCTGATTTTGCAGGTTTTCCTACTTACAAAGCAGGTAGAGGTCTGTAATTCAACTGTGAGAGACAGAATCTAAAACAAAATGATTTTTAAATAATTTATTTGCATTTTATTGCATGACATAAGTCTTTGATCACCTTCCAACCAGTAAGAATTCAGGCTCTCACAGACCTGTTCATTATTCTTTAAGAAGCCCTCCTGTTCTCCACTCACTACCTGTATTAACTGCAACAGTTTAAACTTTTTACCTGTATAAAAGACACCTGTCCACACACAAACAGACTCCAACCTCTCCACAATGGCCAATACCAGAGAGCTATGTGGCAAAATACCTTTTGGTCTGATAAGATTCAAATGTAACTTTTGCCTCTATGCAGATTGTTACACTTAGTGTAAGCCCAATAAAGGAACATAGGCCAAATGTCGCAGGATGGTTGAAGTTACATTTAACAGCTCTGATGTCCACTAGTACATTGTTTTTATTTTCAGTGCTGCGCCCATGGCCTGTCAGCTTTGTCACTTATCAGATTTTCTCTACTGATACACTTTTAAAATGCAAGCAAAAACATTGTAGCACCTGTGAGACCTTGAAACACAATATCCCTGAACAGTGATGTGCTCAAAAGCCTATCCTTTTCAAAGATGACTATCAGTAGTTGAACAGTGTTCCGCCAGTGACATGGTTTAGGAACAACAACACCAGCAACAGTGGTGATATTACAGGTGCATCTAAAAAAAGTTAATATCGTGGAAAGCAATTTTTTTCCTGAAATTTAAATCAAAAAGTGACACCTGTCATACATTCTAGATTCATTACACAAAGTGAAACATCTCAATACTTTTTTGTTTCAAACTTGATGATTACGGCTTACAGCTCTAGGAAATCCAAAATCCAGTAACTCAAAATATTAGAATAAAAAATTCACAATACACTCATTGACACCCTCCACGAGAAACGTAAGCCACAGCAGGACATTGCTGAAAAGGCCACCTGTTCGCAGAGTGCTGTATCAAAGCATGGACAGTTGACAGAAAGGGAAAAGTGTGGTTGGAAAAGGTGCACAAGCAACAGGGATAGCTGCAGCCTTGAGAGGACTGTCAAAAAAAGCAGATTCAAGAACTTGGGGGCACTTCACAAGAAGTGGACTAAGGCTGGTGTCAGTGCCTCAAGTGCCACCACTCACAGATGTGTCTAGGAAATGGGCTACAAGTGTCCAATTCCTAGTGTCAAGCAACTCCTGAACCAGAGGCAACCTAAAAAGCGTGTTACCTGGGCAAAGGAGAAAAAGAACTGGGCTGTGGCTCAGTGGTCCAAAATGAAAGTACATTGGCTGTTGCTCTCTTCAAATGAAAGTACTTTTTGCATTTCATTTGGAAATCTAGGACTCAGAATCAAATTAGCTTGAAGTCCAGTGTGAAGTGTCCACAGTTAGTGATGATTTGGGGTGACATGTCATTTGCAGGTGTTGGTCCACTGTGTTTTATCAAGTCCATAGTGAATGCAGACATCTACCAGGATATTTTCATGCTTCCATCTGCTGACAAGCTTCATGGAGATGCTGATATCCTTTTCCAGCTGGACTTGGCACCTGCTGTCACTAGGCTGGTGGACGGACACAAACGCTGAGGTGAACGGGTGAAGGTATTCCATGATTTCAATGAAGAAAGGAACAAAATAAACTCAAAGCAGCTCCAGTGACTGGGTTGGGTAGCATATAGCAACAAAACCAAAATGAACCACACCAGTGTGGGCAAACCATCAACTTGCAGCAGAGCGGCCGGGACCGAAGGGCTGGGCAGCGGGAGGCACTGGCTGCGGCTCCTGGGCAGCGGGGATCGCTGGCTAAGGCTCCTGGGCAACGGGGGGCGCAGGCTGCGGCGGGCTCCCAGAAGCGCTCCCACTCCCAGAAGGCCATCTACAGGACGTCCTCTACGCTCCCATATAGCACCCCCCAAAAAAAATCTTGAGGCTGCTTATTGGCCCGCTTGCGCCTTCGCCTCCTTTGTTTCACCCTCAGGGGTTTGTAGGGCGTCGTCCAGGGGAACGGTGGCCTACCGTATGGGTATTCCTCCTCTGTGTCCCCATCCGGCCAGGAGTGCAGTTGGTGACGATAGGGGTATTCATCCTCGATGTTGCTATCTGGCCAACCGAGGAGTTCCCCTACCGTCCAACTCTGCCGTTCTGTCGCGTGGTCCTTTTGGTGGTTCATTCTGTCACAAGGCTGGGGGACGGACACAAATGCTGAGGCGAATGGGTGAAGGTATTCCATGATTTTAATGAAGAAAGAAACAAAATAAACTCAAAGCAGCTCCAGTGACTGGGTTGGGTAGCATATAGCAACAAAACCAAAATGAACCACACCAGTGTGGGCAAACCATCAACTTAAAGAGGTTCCCCAATTGGAGGCAACAACCTTTTTTGCGGGGTGCTAAATGGGAGCGCTGCCCTGGAGATAATGCGGGAGCCGGAGAGCGACACCGAGGAGGAATACCCCTACAGTCACCAACTTCACTCCTGGGCGGACGGGGACACGGACGAGGAAGGATACCCCTACGGTATGCCACTGTTCCCCTGGGCGGCTCCATCCAAGTACCGGAATGTGAAACAGAGGAGGCGAAGACGGCGGCGGACAGAAAAACCTCCCCAAGGAGTTTTTGGGGGGGTGCTACCGGGGCAAGCCGAGGACTCCTGTGCTGTCCAGGAGCCGCAGCCAGCCCCTCACGCTGCCCAGCGGTTGTCGCCACCAGCCCCTCGCGCTGCCCCACGGTTGTCGCCGCCAGCACCTCCTGCTGCCCCGCTTTTGCCGTCGCTAGAATCCGCCGAGGACTGGTCGCCGCCCGGGCCCGCCGAGGACTAGCCGCCAACGACGCCACCCATGGAGGACTGGCCACCAACGGCGCCGCCTGCTGAGGACTGGCCGCCTGCGCCACCGCCAGCCACGGAGGACTGGCCGCCTCCGCCGCCGTTGCCAGCAGCGCCCCCTACTGACCCGGCTGCTCTGCTGCCATTACCAGCGGCGCCCCCGCTGAACTGGCCGCTCCGCCGCCCGAGCCAGCGGCGCCCCCTTCTGTCCCGGGTCCTCCGCCGCCCGTACCAGCGGCGCCCCCTTCTGTCCCGGCTCCTCCGCCGCCCGAGCCTGCAGCGCCCCCTTCTGTCCCGGCCGCTCCTCCGCCGCCCGAGCCTGGCCCGTCCCGGCCGCTCCGGGTGATGGGCTTTCCCCTGACGGTTTGCTGCCCGCCCCCACCCCCCCGTCGTCCCTGTCTTGCATTCAGGAGCCCGCGCCTTGGGGGGGGGGGTTACTGTCACGTCCTGGCTATGCCCCTAGCCATCTTCACACTGGCTGGGGCCATAGTCAGGACGGGACTACAAGAGATGCCTCTAGACACCTCTATGTGCTTGGGTCTCCCCAACTGGAGGCAGGAGATGGTTATTGCCTCCAATTGGGGAACCTATTTAAGTTCACTGTGGGAACACACTGGGTTGGTTCATTGTGGCTTGTCAGCCGAAGGCTATGCAACCCTGTTATTTGGTCTGCTTTAAGTTGGTTTCTTTCTTTCTTTCACCATTAAAAGATGGAGAACCGTTATCAGCTAATTGCTGATCCTTACAGTGCAACAATTGCAAAGTTTCTAAACAATACAGTTACAGAATTTAATTATAGTTGGGTTATTGTCAGGAGTGTTGTTTTTGAAAAAAACAATTCAGAACAGGGCAGTAACAACTTCGATTTTTTTTCTAAGAAATGCACAACCGTCATGGCATTTTTCATGCAACATGGGTTGTATATGTCGTAGTTATTATATTTGTATGCTTTTCATACTCACTAAGTACACTTGAACAAGCAAGTTGTCCAACTGTATCAAAATGTACAGTGTACTTTACCAACATAGAAAAACAAGATAGATTATGAAAAAGACATAGCTTTTCCTTGAAGAGTTATGAGAACGCGCAGTTGTTTGGATTGTTTACAGTCCCAATACAACACGACCATGTCAAACCGCACCCTATAGGCTAAACGTAGAAAGTGTCCTTCAATATAGTAGCATCCCCTCCAAATGCGACCATACACATTCTATGCGTCACACCTATTTGAAGATGCAAGTAGCCAGTCTACCTTATTTGTCACGGTAGCGGGTTGGAACCCAAGCGCGGACTGGAAGAGCGAGGGAAAGTGGCAGAGTTGTCGGGGACGGGCAGAAGGTCGGTACACGGTAATCTCGGACGACCGGGACGTAAACTTGCGAGAGGCTAGAAGGCGCATGCGAAGATAGACCATGATCTGGCAGGGAAGAGTTGTCAGGGATCCATAGAAATACTGTTGGTATGGAGACAAGTGGAAACAGGTGTGTGATTGTTGATTGGGAACAGGTGTGGGAGTGGATGATGGAGAACAGGTGCGGCGATCTCAGCACAGGGAGGTGAGGACCCGCCTCCGCGGAATCATGTAGGCCGGGACATGATATTATTAATAATAGTTACCGCACTGTAATCATATTAACAAATTGCATTATGTATATTATCTCTTGAATAACGTATGTTACTTAGCCTATTGTTCATGCAAACTACTAGTTACATGAATGGATGTCCTGCATCAACATTAACCAAATTTCAGTACAAACTGTGTGTTCCTGCAAAAAACATTTATATCCACTTTCTTTGTTTTTTTCACATCATGGAATAGTCTGCCGAAGACACCATTATAATGGCGTTTGGTTAACCACCATTATAATGGCGTTTGGCTAATCACCATTATAATGGCGTTTGGCTAACCAGTGGTGCCACTCTATCATTTTGAGGTGAATCTTCAGTGACTTAGGAGTGCGATTACCTCGATGACTCCATATTTCCAAATTGTATTTCTGCCATGCACACTCAATATGCTGTGTCTGAGCATCGGCCTCAGGGTCAGCAAAGTTCCTTTTATGGCAGACAGAATACTGCCTTAATAGTTTCTTCAGGTTTGATAATTAGGCCCGTGTTTATGACAGGTTATGTTTTCTTGGTTACTGTCAAGTTGTCATTACAAAGACACTGACAGGTTAAGTTGTCTCAGTTAATGTAAAGTAGTCATAACAGAGACATCCCAAAAAATGACAACCGAATGACACCTAATGACAACACTCATAATCTTTCATTCATGTGTCATGTCATGGTTACAACAGTACAGTGACTGTGTCACGTCACTCTGACACACACCCCTTAAAGTGTTACTGTATTTAGTCAGCAAAAATAAAGTGTTACTCTATTTAGATGCTTTCACCCCAGCTAGCATTTTTTTATTTTGTCCGCATATTTTGTGCAATGGTAAACGTGTGCAGTATAGAAGGAAGAGGAGGTCGAAGAATAACAGTTAGTGGTGGAAGAGGTGGAGAGGGATAGGTATAAATAAGAGCGGCACAAGAGAGGGTATCCTATATTCTCTTCTGTGTCCAGATTAAATTGTTTTCGAAACAACAGGAGAAAAAAAATGGTCTTATACCAAGTTACATGAATGACAACCAGTTGTTAGTTTAGACCCCAACAGAATTCTAATACTAAAATAAATTAAATGTTGACAATTCATGTTTCACTTCTTTCATATGACACCAATTCATGTGTAGACACTCCTGATCAAATATGCTTCATATTCAACAAAAGGTATCATGGAAATTAAAATTATACCAACTTACAGAAATGTACTCCTATATCCTATTAAATACAACAGCATCTTATTTATATACAGTACTTGTCAAAAGCTTTGGCACACTTCACCTTTCACTTGATATTGTATGCTATTTATGCATACATATGCATATTACACATTATTTCTAAATGTGACAATACATTGAAATTATCTCAGAGCACTCCCAAATAGGATTTGTACTTACAGTGATTGATAATAACTTTGTGTATTTGCAGGAGAAATTTGTGTCACACTGTCACTTGGATGTCTGCATTTAACATTTGTTAAGGTCACCAACAGTATGATTACTATCACTGACAGCAGAAACATCACTAAACTCTGATACTACATCTCAAATGTACCCCTCTCAGTGTCTCCTCACACCTGTACCTGATGACAGTTACTAGGGAAATGTCTGTGCCCAACGCAATGACTATAATAAATGTATATCTTTCCATCATTCACAAAAATAGGGAAAAATATCCCTATTAAATATGTTGTTATTTATCTTCGTTGCTGTCCTGGTGAACATTTTTTTGGGGGGAAAGCAAAGCACAAACTGAAAATTAGAATTCTAACTTTGCAAAAACCTGATGTACCTCGTTGTTTCCCATTTACTGAAAGCACATATTTTATCTGTCCTTCATATCAGAATTGAAACCATCACCCTCCGAGCAGAGGAAGAAATCATGACAACATACAGTACATGTCGAAAGCTTACACACACCAACACATTCAAGGGTATTTCTTTCTTTTTATTATTTCCCAACATGTTGATTCTCCTGGACTTGAATGCTGTCTTTGATACAGTGATACTCCTCACCAGGCATTAGTGACCTTAGTGTTGAAGGAAACAGTCGTCTCCTGGTTGCAGTCATGCTATCCGTACCCACTACATCTCACTACAATGCATTGCATACGTCCCACTGCATTTCCCCCAACTAACACTATGATTCAAGTGTTCTCCTAGGCTCTGTTATGGGCGCTTTATTTTATCTTTGCATTCTCCCCTTGGACAAATTCTTTGCCACTTTAATTGAATTCCACCTATATGCTGTTGACACTACGATCGACTTAAGCAACAAATCTCAGAAGTCAGAAAATCTTGGCACCATTGTTTTGGTTGTGTACATACTGTGCAAAATCTTTATGGCTTAGCTCTCCATCCAAAAGAGAGCCAAGCCTTTCTCCATTGTATATCAAATACTTGTGTCCTAAATACACAAGTAGATACAAATGTTGATACAAATGTACAGATGTGCAAAAAAATTGGAATGCCTTTGGAGAATTTTTAATATATGTAACATTTGTAAAGAAAACATGAGTGAACAGACAAAACAAATTTCTTCTGGGATTCTCATTCAACTGTTTGTCATAACAAAATGGCACAATCATAAAACAAAACATGGCAACAAAATAAAATATGAACTGACCCCTGTTCAAAAGTCTGCATACCCTGAGTTCTTAATACTGTGTATTGCCCCCTGTAGCATCAATGAGAGTGTGCAGTTTTTTGTAATAGTTGACTATGAGGCCCCAGTTCTTGCAGTTTGTATAGCTGCCCATGCGTCTTTGCCAAATGCCTCCAGGTCATGCAAAGTCTTTGGTCGTTTTGAGATTTTTGCATGTTTGAAATCACCGCTCCATGATATTAAGGTCAGTAGACTGTGATGGCCACTCCAGAACCTTCAAGTTTTTCATCTGTAACTGCTGGAGGGTACATTTGACCTCGTACTTAGGGGCATTGTCATGTTGGAGAGCCCAAGAGTGTTCCATGCGCAGCTTTTGTGCAGAACAATGCAAATTGTCCGCTAGTATTTTCTAGCTCTATTTTTGTCTCATCACTCCAAATTACAGTGTTCCAAAAGCTGTTAGGCGTGTCAAGGTGTTGTTGGGCATATTGTAGTGGCATTAGCACAGTAAAGGCTTCTTTCTGGCAACTCCATGCAGCTCATTTTTGTTCAAGTATCGTCATATTGTGCTCCTTGACACAACCACAGTCTTTTTCCAGAGAAGCCTGTATTTCTCCTGAGGTTACCTGTGGGTTTTTCTTTGTATCCCAAACAATTCTTCTGGCAGTTTTACCTGACCTTGGCATTTGCAAGGCTTTAGATTTCTTTTAGTTAATTTTAAAGTTCCATTACCTTGTTACGCAGGCCTTTTGACCATTCTTTTCTGCTCTATTTATACACAGACACTAACTGCAATTTAAAATGCCACTGGTGTGGGAAATTCTTTTTTAATTCTCATTGATGCATGAGGGCAACAATGGCTATTCCATCTGTTCCGAACTGACAGAAGGGCTAATGTGGTACAAGTCACAGAACATTTTAATGATGGTTATGGGAAGAATGTGTCACAACACGCAATGTGTCACACCCTGCTGTGCACACGGCTGCATAGTCACAGACCGGTCAGACTGACCAAGATTACCCATGTCCACGGTCGAAAGTGCCTGCATTGTGCACGGTTCTAAACTGGACACAAGAGCTGTGGAAGAAGGTTGCCTGATTTAATGAGTCCCGTTATCTTTTATATCACATGGAAAGCTCTGTATATGTGTGCTGTTTTCCTTGGAGGTGATGGCACCAGGATGCCCTGTGGGAAGACGAAAAGCAGGTGGAGGGAGTGTGATGCTCTGGGTAATGTTCTGATGGGAATCCTAATTCTGGGCATTCATGTGAAATTCACTTTGAGATGTGCCACCTACTTAAGAATCTTTGCAGAGCAGGTACACTCATTCAGATATTTCCTGATGGCAGTGGCCTCTTTCAGCAGGTTAATGCACCCTGGCACACATTGTTTGGGAATGGTATGAGGAACATGATGAAGAGTTCAAGGTGTTGCCCTGTCCTCCAAATTCACCAGATCTCAATCGATTGGTTTTCTGTGGGATGTGCTGGACCAACAAGTCTGGTTATTGGTGGCACCACCTTGGAACTTACAGGACTTGAAGGATCTGCAACTAATGTATTGGACCCAGATACCACAGGACACCTTCAGGGGTCTTATAGAGTCTAGGCCTCTGCAAGTTGGCATCGTTTTAGCAGCACACATTGGACCAACAGCATATTAGGCATGTGGTCATAATGCATGTTATATCCTTATCATTAGAAGTACTTCCATGTTTTTTACACAGTTAACAACATAATAACAAGTCAGTAATGTTATTACATTATTACATGCTACACACATGACACCAGAGACCAGATTACACCGTTGATTGTATGTGCATTTTGAATTAAAAAAATTCCCATTTCTGAAAATAGGCAGCACAAAATAAGACAAAGTAACACAAAATAGTATTGTAAAAATTAGTAAGTAAAGTAGCCACACACCCTTTGTAAGTGGCCTGTAGTAAGGGGAGTACATGGGCAGATATTTCTGATGTGGAAATGTAAAGTGGTCATTTGACAACAGTTGTCCTTGTATGACATCAATGCTGTATTCCTTATAATCCTTAATGTCTAAACTTGCAAAATTCATACAGTGCTCTTAATTCACAACATTTCCTGAGTCAACAGAACATTTGGAAAAGTTACCCAATTAGTGTGAGGAATGGTGGTAACTTGTCGCATTGACTGCTTAACTTCAGAAGGGCTGGCAGTCAAAACCTGTAATGCACTGTGCTTGAGCTATGATGTCACATATTTACTGCCACTTTCCAATTTAAGCGCTTATCAGTGATGGGTGGATACGTTTCTCTGGATAAGAACATCTGCTAAATAACTGAAATGTACATGTAAGGACTAACGATAAACCTAATATATTTAAATGAAGGGAATATTTTATATAATGTTGAAAAAGAAAATCTCAGTTGGTGTGAGCTTAGACTAGGAAACCCCACAACTATGTTCCTTCCTGCATGAGTTTTACAGCAGATAATTCCATTTATCACTATTCTTCATGATGCTTCAAGTTCACTACAAAGAAAGAAATTGATAGTACAATGTAGGGCAAAGACACTCCCATTTAAAATGTCCTTGAGGTTTGTCTGAGGTTTGTCTGTGAGGTTTGTCTGAGATACAGCTGGTCCGATCATAGGGGAATGATATGTTTTGTTGCAGAGATTTGTTATTTCCAAAATTACCTAATTGGCCAAAGAGGGGGTCACTGCATCCCATTATTTTGTGAAGTGTCTTGTTGTTTACTTTTGTCTCCAGTACACATTTTATTTTACTCAGTCGCTGTGGCAAATATAACCCCCCCCCCCCGACCTCTATTTCT